>CAUYRT010059337.1:0-11417 GCA_963574885.1 Lepilemur ruficaudatus
CCTCAGACTCCTGGGCTCAAGCGATCCTTCTGCCTCAGCCTCCCAAGTAGCTGGGACTACAGGCATGTGCCACCATGCCCGGCTAATTTTTTGTATATATATTTAGTTGGCCAATTAATTTCTTTCTATTATTAGTAGAGATGGAGGTCTCGATCTTGCTCAGGCTGGTTTCAAACTCCTGACCTTGAGCAATCCGCCCGCCTCAGCCTCCCAGAGTGCTAGGATTACAGGCGTGAGCCACCGCGCCAGGCCCAAGATTTTATCTCCTCTTTACCCTCCTACTGCCAACAACTCTGCTTCAGCTTCACTGGCCTCCCTATTCCTCAAATCTGCCAGGCATGCTGCAACGTAGGGGTAGGGCCTTTGCCACAGTTGTTCCCTCTGGCTAACACTTTCTTCATAGATATACTCATGGCTAACTCCTTTGCTTTCTTCAAGTCTCTGTTGAAACCTACTTTGAAACCTACTTTGACCACCCTTTTTAAAATTAGTCTTTCCAACCCCACTTCCTTATCCCTTTTGCCCTGCTTTATTCTTTCTTTCCTACTGCACACACTGCACATATTGTTTAATAACATACTATATAATTTATTTACGTGTTGTTTATGTTTCCTCACTATAATGTGAGCTCCATGAGAAGAGGACATTTTTTGTGTGTGTGTCTAATTTGTTCACTGATTACCCCAAGTACCTAAAACAGTTCCTCCACATACTAGATGCTTATCAGTATTTGTTGAATGAATGAGTGGAATCAAACAGCTAATGCCCACCTTCTAGTAGGGTTGCACCTAAACCATCCAAGACAAAAGGGATTTTGCCATTTTGTTCTATACTCTCCAGGACCTAGACTGCATACATCATTTATTGAGCAAATTCCAGGTTACCATCAAATGCTCTCCTTAAATGTAATCTTCAGGTTTTTTCCAATAATATCTAAATAAAGTAAACATGCCAATGAGCAATGACTGAAGAAGACTATTTCTATATATTCCTCACCCATTTCTCAAAGGTTACCATGACCTTTTTGCTTTGATTCATTCTTCTCTCCTTCCCCTACATTTGGCTCTGTCCTCATCTCCCATCTTTTCACTATCCATTCTCCCCGCTCTGTGGTCTCATTCATTCTATGGTGGTGATCCCCAAATCTATCTTACTTGGCTCTTATTCTCTTCTTCCAGCTTCCACCCTGTATTTTCTAGGCCTACTTAGATGATTCCATTTAAATGTCTCTTTGGTACATGAAAGTAAACAGGTCCTAAACTACTCGCCTTCCCCTTGAGACTGGCTTCTCCTGACTTTCTACTTCATTTGGGCAATCACTGTCTTCCTAGTTCCTAGGCTCAAATCCTGGCATTTTCTTTGACTCATCTCCCTAAATGGGACCCACACTAGTCTTTGCAACTGATCCAGTCAGCTGCCAAATCTTTCACTCTCTCTTGAATCTGTTCTCATCCTTTCCACTGCTATTACCTCATATCAGATTCCAAACTGGGATGTCAATTCTAACCCATTTTAGACAATCAAGCTAATTAATTTTCTTAAAGTACAATTCTTTTTTTTTTTTTGAGACAGAGTCTCACTCTGTTGCCTGGGCTAGAGTGCCGTGGTGTCAGCCTAGCCTACAGCAACCTCAAACTCCTGGGCTCAAGCAATCCTTCTGCCTCAGCCTCCCAAATAGCTGGGACTACAGGCATGAGCCACCATGCCCGGCTAATTTTTTCTATATACTTTTAGTTGGCCAATTAATTTCTTTCTATTTTTAGTAGGGACGGGGTCTTGCTCTTGCTCAGGCTGGTTTCGAACTCCTGACCTTGACCTATCCTCCTGCCTTGGCCTCCCAGAGTGCTAGGATTACAGGCATGAGCCACCGCACTTGGCCTAAAGTAGGATTCTGATTTTGTCACTCTCTTGCTCAGAAACCTTCATTAACTCCCCATTACCTACTTAATAATTAAGTACAAATTTCTTACCCTAGATTCAAGGCCCTTCAAGATCCTAACCTTCTCTGTCAATCTTGCATTTCCCTACTTCCCAACGTAAACCCTGTCTTAAAATGAAACCCACCTACGCAATCCCATATATACAATGCACGTCTTGTCTGTGCCTTGGCTTCTACTTTCCCCAATACTCGACATTCTCCTTGCCTTTCTGTGAAAGAAAAAAGTAACATGTTAATGTTAAATATATTCATTTCCCTGGCCGGGTGCAGTGGCTCACGCCTGTAATCCTAGCACTCTGGGAGGCCAAGGCGGGAGGATCGCTCAAGGTCAGGAGTTCGAAACCAGCCTGAGCAAGAGCAAGACCCCATCTCTACTATAAATAGAAAGAAATTAATTGGCCAACTAAAAGTATATAGAAAAAATTAGCCGGGCATGGTGGCACATGCCTGTAGTCCCAGCTGCTTGGGAGGCTGAGGCAGAAGGATTGCTTGAGCCCAGGAGTTTGCGGTTGCTGTGAGCTAGGCTGACGCTACAGCACTCACTCTAGCCCGGGCAGCAGAGTGAGACTCTGTCTCAAAAAAAAAAAAAAAAAAAAAGTAGTATTGTAGTAACATGCTTACACATTTTTCTTTGTGTACTTGCATAGATCAGTAGGATAAATTTCTAATAGTGGCATTACTGAGTCAGAGATTATGTACGTTTTACATTTTAGTAACTGCCTAATTGTCCTGAAAGTTTGCACTGATTATACTCTTACCAACTGTGATTTTGAGCATTTGTTTTTCCAAATCTTTACCAAAGACGCTCAGACTTCAAAAGTTGTTGAACTTTTTCATCTCTGCCAATTTGGTAGATAAAAAATATAATTGTTTTATTACCCATCCCCTCTCCATGTTTTTTTTTTTTTTTTAGACTGGTTCTGGCTCTATTGCCCTGGCCAGAGTGCAGTGACATCATCATAACTCACCTCAACCTTCAACTCTTGAGCTCAAGCAATCCTGCCTCAGCCTGCCAAGTAGCTGGGACAACAGGCACACTGCCACCATGCCTCTTTTTGTTTTTTGTGGAGATGGGGTCTTGCTCTTGTTCAGGCAGGTATGGAACTACTGGCCTCAAGCAATCCTCCCGCCTCCCAAAGTGCCAGTATTATAGGCCTGAGCCACCACACCTGGCTCCCCTCTCCATCTTTTAGCCTATTGATAATTTATATATCTTTTAAATCTCAGATTAAAAATTAAGCCTCTTGACAGATCCTCTCCATCAAATTTCTCCCTTCTCTAAGCATTTATAGCTCTTCATTTATATAGTTCTCATACTGCTTTGAATTTTAGTGTCTGGTCTATATGTTTTATTCCTGTGACCACTGTAGATTGCCAATTCCTTGGAAGTAAGGACCTGATTTTATTCATAGAAACATTGAATGTAGAGCTAAGCAAGAATAATGGAAATCATATTAACCAACTCTCGCTTTTATGAAAGGAGTATCAAGCATTTGCAGAATACGTTACAGTTCATAAAGGCCTTTCCTAGCCATTCAGTTAGTTATATTAACTCCTCACATTAAGTTTGTAAGGGAAATATCGTTATCCCATTTTACAGACGGGAAAACTAAACTTCAGAAGATTTTACTCATTGAGAAAAGTGATTTTCAGAGCAGGTCCAAGACCAGGATCCAGCGTCCTGGCTTCATTCACTGTTCTTGCCACTACATCCCAGCTGCCTCTCGTTTCCTTCACAGCACTTCGCTTCACAATATTTGGTAATTAAATGACTTAAAAAAAAAACCTGTCAGGTATTGACAACAGCTTGAACATCTGTAATTAAACAAAGTAAACGCGCTGAAGGCCAGGGACGCACAGCTCTACACACATCTTTAGCCCTTCTTTTTTGGGTCGTTGGGCAGCTTTCCCTCCAGCGACCCGCTCCCTACCTGAACAGGTAGCTGCCAGTCCCCAGGGAAACGCGGCTGCGCGCGCGGCCCCTTTAAGGCTGCAGGCGGCGCGTGCCCACAGTCCTTTCAAATGGACCAATGAAGGGCTGGTGGGCGGTCCGTCGAGGACCAATAAAGAACGAGGACACTGCGGGGTGTGCGGTGGCCCAAGCGGTTTCAAACGGCTTAGAGCAGGCCCTTCGGTTCTGACCCGGCGGAGGTGAGTGGTCGGTGGGCCTGACCCGCCCGCACGGCCCTCGGGTCCAGGCGTCGCGCGCGCGGAGCGTCCCTGAGTCCCGGGCGGGGGGCCTCCGGACGCGCGCCTCCCTTGCCCGAGGAACCTGCCAGGTCTGAGGCGGCAAAGCGGGGCGGAGGCCGGTGGACCTGCGACGGACAGGGCGGGGGGCGTGGGCGCTCGTATGCGGCGGGGCTGGGGCTGGGTTCCGGATGACCGGAGCGCGCCTCAGCGGGGTGCAGGTGGCAGAGTCGGGGGGGTTGCGGACGGCACTGGGCCGCGCCTGGCGGCTGAGGTGTTCCACTGCTGGGGCGGGGGCCCTTAAAGCCGGCTCTGCTAGAGTGCCCCTCGCGTAATTGTCAAATGAATGAATAAGTAGCGATGTGGTGGATGTGAAGGGCCTTGTGTTCTCCGAGCGCGGCAAGGACGGCGCTACCCCGGCCTGCCGGCACACCTGTGTCCCTACCGGCTTGCTGCGATTTTAACAATTCGGTCATTCACTGCTCCACCCTTACGCCTAGCTTTCTCTCTCTCTGTAAAGGCGTCAGTAGAGTTCAGGTGTTTTTCCAGCTCTGAAGGTTTGAGGGACCAATGCAATAGCCAGCAGTATAGGTTAAGCAGGCCTTGCTACTTTAAGGTGGGAGCTCGGTAAACTAGATTCGTACTTTTTAGCTCTCACCACTCTCTGGCTAAGATAGCTACTTGCAATCGTGGTAATTGTCAGGCAGAATTTAAATGCATTCTGTTTTGTGTCTTGGATAGAAAATGATGAAACGGTTGTTGCCAGAGTGGCTGCTGTGTGTTAGAAAATATATTCGTGCTGGTGAATCTTAACAATGAGTTTTTCATTCAGCATCAGTAGAGGGTGGAGTGGTTTTTGCAGAACTTGCCCCAAATTTCTGCATGGCTCTAATTTAATTCTCATGGGACCCAGGCATCAAATCTTGGCCCAGAAATGCTGCCTGTCTTATATTATGCATAATTATAGTAATTGAAAACTCATTTTTAGAAAGGTGAGCTCCTCCTTTCTCCATTTTCATCACCCTGAAAAGTCCTTCTTTGACCTAAAGAGCCAATAAATTAAGCTAACGATCTTTTGAAACTTTTAAGAAGTTGTAAAAGATTTTGACTTTTTCATAAGTGATTGGACAAACTATAATGTTTTTATAAAATTTAATGATGTAGATGAAGGTGAAATTTATTTTGCTGGCATAAATTAAATCTAGTTGCTAAATTCATGAGAACAAGTTTTTAAAAGGCTGTGCTGTAAGGCAATGGTAAGCAAAGGTATTCTATAACAATTAGCATGCTTCATTCTCTTACCAGTTTATTATAAAGGCTATTACAAAGGATACAGATGAAGAGATGCATAGGGCAAGGTATGGGAGAAGGGGTGTGGAGCTTTTATGCCCACACATGAAGTATATTCTAATATACCGACTCCTATAAACTTTTATCTTAATTCCGTCAACCTTCCCTTTCTTAACTGTAGCCTCCATTAGGATTTTATCAACAGGTTTTTTAGTATTAGGTAGGAGAAGTGTTCCCCAGCCGTTCCCATAAAACATTCAGGTAAAGACGACACTTCTTTATATAAAGTCTGTTTAAACATTTCAACTTTCATAATCCTGTCAACCCTTACTTACATTTTTATGTTCTCTCAATCTAATTGTAGTCCTCTTCAGGGCTTCACCAATGGATCTTCGTACCTTATTGCCTAGGGCTCCTATCTCAAGTAGTCTCAGGAATTTCTTCACCACTGCCTGACCATTTTACCCACTTGTGTTCCTAAGGCTTTGGGTCCCCAGCAGGGGATTGAGCCTAGAAGCCCTTGCACATTTGTCAGTTTTTATCTTAATTTGCCTCCTGCAATTTCAGATCAGATTTCTCATCTTTGCCTTCTGACTTTTTAATTAAAATTTCTCCAAACTAGGGTAAATACAGCAAACTTGTTTGAAATTCCTTAATGTTGGGAGACCAACAAGGGCTCTCTTTGGTCTCCACAACCTTCAATAGTGTTGTTAAGATCTTTGTTTAATGCTATCAATTTTCATCTTATTCATCCCTTTTCATAATAACCATCTAAAGATGTCTGCTCTGCTGAGACCAGTCCCATGACTCTCCCCTTTATTTTTCCTTTTAATTTCATCCCATCAATATTTTCTTTTTTTTTTTTTTTTTTGAGACAGAGTGTCACTCTGTTGCCCGGGCTAGAGTGCTGTAGCATCAGCCTAGCTCACAGCAACCTCAAACTCCTGGGTTCAAGCGATCCTTCTGCCTCAGCCTCCTGAGTAGCTGGGACTACAGGCATGTGCCACCATGCCCTGCTAATTTTTTCTATATACTTTTAGTTGTCCAATTAATGTCTTTCTATTTTTAGTAGAGATGGGGTCTCGCTCTTGCTCGGGCTGGTTTCGAACTCCTGACCTTGAGCGATCCACCCGCCTCGGCCTCCCAGAGTGCTAGGATTACAGGCGTGAGCCACTGCTCCAGGCCAATATTTTCTTTATTCACCTTATTTCTTAGTAACTGTTTAAAAATTTCCAGCCTTCCTGCAATGAATCCTTTGACTTTGCCCCCTGCCATTCACCATTCTCTTAACTTAATGTATTTATTAGCATCTGTAAGACCCATGAGGAGAAGGTGAGATAGCAAGTTTGATAAGACTTCTTGAAGTGTCTTTTGGTTTTGTAGCAGTAAGGTTATATGGGGTATACACATTAAGGGGGCACCCTTATCCACAGCACGATCTGGGTAATGGGCACATTCAGTGAGCGAGTCTCCCAGTTATCATAAAACCAGGCCTACCTAGGTGGCTTGCATACGAAGCATATAGGTTGCTTCATTTGGGTGTTCCTCTTGGCATTTATAGGTGAAGTCAGACAGTCCCCCCCAAGAAGCTGATGATACCAATCTATATAATGACACAATTCCTTCATATTATATCCTCTGGTTTCAGTAGTTTCTTCATTTTGTCTTTTCACCACTTGGGCTACCTTCTTAGTGACCAGAGGACTTAGAAGCACTTTCTTTTGTCCCTGTATAATTTTTCCCTTGGGGAACAGCTTTGAGGCTAGTGGCCAGAGCTCAGACTCACTGAAATCTGAGCTTGGTCTAGCATCAAAGTCCAACCCTCTTTTAATTTCATTTTAGCTCCTACAGATAACAATAACCAAGAGATTGAATATTTCGCTTTTTTCTTACTAGTTTGCTTTTCCTTATGCATTCAGTGAACCAACTCCCCAGAAGTTGGATCTATCTCTAAATTCCATTGATAACTTTTACCTTTAGCAACTGAGCATAGCTGATAACTTTTACCTTTAGCAACTGAGCATAGCACAGCTGCAGCTCTGTACCATGGGACCACATGGCCACCCAGGAATCAAAGGTTCTTCATTCCTATTCTTTTATCCTTTTTCTTCCCAAACAACAGGTTTCTGCGAGCAAATCCCAATTCTGACACCAATTCTGAGAATATAGGAATAACAAACTTAATTTATCTTATACTCTCACAACACAAAATATTCTGCAGCCTCTGATGTGTGGGGGGTTTTCCCCATACACCAAACAAGTAGTCCTTCAGCAGTGGCCACTAGCTGGATGTCCTCTAATTCAATTCAATTCTGACACATTCTACGAGGAGGTAGTGGCAGATCCCACAGGTTGAAGGCTTAGTTCCACGAGACTTTTCCCCACTTCAGTTGCCAATCCAAAGCCCCAGGTTGTTCTATCTGTGCTTTTGACAAACTGACTATAAATGGGAGTTCCCATTACCCACTCCTTGGGTTCAATTCATTTGCTAGAGCCATGAACAGAACTCAGGGAAACACATTTACCAGTTTATTATAAAGGCTATTACAAAGGATACAGATGAGGAAATGCATAGGGTGAGGTAATAAAGATCTTTCACAGTGCCTCAGGATAGTGTTAAAAATCTTGCTGGGGAATGACAACTTTATATTGGAGTAGAGCCAGGCTCTCTTATCCTCCTTTAATGGAGTCTCATTCATTCACTCAACAAATATTAAGATTGATGCCTAATGTGTGTTAAACATTGTTCTAGATTCAGGGAATACACTGGTGAACCAGAAAAAGACAAAGACCCTGACCTAAGGGAGTTTGACAGTTTTCTGTCTCAAACAATTTACTATAGCAAATTGTAGTTTCTATAATCCCTGTGGTTCAGCTCTAGTCCTTGAACAAAATAAATGCTCAAATATTTTTACTGGCAGGTATTGAATGCTCACTGGGTACCATGTATTTTCTTTTTTAATCATAATGATTTATAGCTAAGGAAACTGAGTCTTATAAGGATAAGGGTTATACAGCTTGTTCAAAAATCATAGAACTAAGTGATAGGACCTAAATTTGAAGCCATGTTAGTCTGTCTCCAGGGCCTTTGCTCTTAACCTATGGTTGTACTATGTGAAGTAATGGGATTGGTTAAGGAAAATTCAGTGGTAATTTCTGGGTAGAATTGACCTACTCCCCTTTAAAAAAAAATCTTCTACCAGAGATAAGATGAAATATGAATGACAGGCATGGTAGTTTTTAGAGGGAAGATGGGGCAGTTCAAAATATGGTGTTTACCATATGGGAGATGGACATCTGTGACAGTTAGGGGACCAAAGGCAAGCATAAAATGGAGATCTTAATCATGATTGATGGATTCTTTCATGGTCAGTGTTGGAGAGGTTTTTAAATGATTCTGGTATTTTTGCCTCTGGAGTTCAGAATGTTACTTAGCTCATTCCTATCAGGGCAAATACACTGCCTACTTGATACATCTCCAACATATTAAGCTTATTCTTTTTGCCTTTGTGTTTGC
Organism: Lepilemur ruficaudatus; assembly: GCA_963574885.1. Classification (NCBI taxonomy): domain Eukaryota; kingdom Metazoa; phylum Chordata; class Mammalia; order Primates; family Lepilemuridae; genus Lepilemur; species Lepilemur ruficaudatus. The sequence continues at coordinate 8,934 of CAUYRT010059337.1, forward strand.
TGTTCTCTGCCTAGAACTTCCCATCCCACTCTCCTCCACCTCAAGCCTGTATTACAGCACTACTCAGGTCTCAACTTAAACATCATCTCCTTAAAGAGGCATTTTTCTGAGCTCTCAGCTAGAGTGGCCCTCTCAGTCACTTTTACCTCACTTTCCTTTGTTTACTTCATGGCATTTATTGTTATGTGATAGGTTGTTTATTGTTTGCTTGTATATTGTCTGATTTCCTCATAGAAATGAAAGAGCATAAATTTCTTTTTCTATCTATGTGGTTGCCCTCAGTGCCTTGAACAATGCCTGAAACGAAGTAGGTAGTCAAAGAATATTTGTTGACCAAAATTGACCAAAATTGGCATAGTCTTCTCTATGTGATAAAATAATAAAGATAGTATATACCTAACCAGTTGGCTGTGTTTCTGACACTTTGGGTGTGAACAGTATCTCAACAGACTAGTTTGGAAAGTCCTCAACTAAGAAAACTAGAAATAGTATAGATTTGTTTCTTTCAACTAGGTGGGAGGGTAGATCTGTCTCCCCTCTCCTACCTTTTTTTTAGTTTTTAAAAATTTTCTAATTTACAGAATTTTTGGTAGGTAGTACTCAAATATATTATAGGATGTCCTTCTATTGGAATTTGATGTTTTTCTCATGATTAGACCGGATTATGGGTTTTATGGCAGGAAAACCATAGAGGTAAAGTGTCATTTTCATCACATCATATTAAGGGTACATACTATCAACATGATTTATGTCTTTATATTGAACTTGATTCTTGCGCTGAAGTAGTATTTGTGAGATTTCTCAAGTGTGAAGTTACTCTTTTTTCCCCTCACTTTCCACACTCTTTGAAAGGAAGTCACTTTGTGAAGCCTACATTTAAGGAGTGGGAAGTTATGCTCTCTGACCTTTAGGGTGGATATTTACATAATTAATTTGGAATTCTTCTACAAGAGAGATTTGTCTCTCCTTCCACATTTATTAGTTTAATCAAGTATTTATATTAGTATGGACTCAAAGATATTTTATAGTTTGGGTTACATTTCAATACTACTTAATTTTGTTGCTCAAATTATTCCAACTTAGTCCATTTAGAGCTCTTAGTTGGCTTTTGTTCCCCTTAAAATACCCATATCTGTTTGTATGTATATTGATTTTTTTTTTGATACTTCCCTACTTTCTGGCACTACAAAATGCTTCAGATACATCTTGTATATTTTGTGTACTAGTGCTAGACTTAGCCATTTCTCAAAGGAGCCACCTGTTTCCTTTATTGCAGAGTGATAACAGAAACAAGACGCGGGTACTAAGTGTTCTCATTGCTACTGGGGTATTGTTTCTTTTAGGCCCTTTAAGCTGACAGAGCAAAGAAATATATGTATATATTTATGTATATGTATGTATGCTAACCGCTTGTATATAGACATATCTATAAATATTTCAATAGCCATCTGTGTCTGCATTAAGTTAAACAAGAGTTCTTACTGATATCTCTCTGATCCATTACCACATATGTGGCTCATTCTGGCCTCCTCCCCTTGCTGATCTGTGAATTTCCATTCCAACAGTGAAAAACCTGACTTCCACCATCCATTTATTTAATTGTTCAGTTCCAGTATAAATGGACAGCAATATCAGAATTGTTAACCCATACTCCACAGGGAAAAACTTTACCAATAAAATATAGTACTTCCGTGCAGTTCCTGTTGCCTTTCGACTTAGACTCACTCATTTCCAAAGCTACTTAGGTTAGTACCTTTTCCCCTTTTGTTGAGATTGTTTCATACATATGTATTACAGTTATATTCTCTTGTCATAGTTTTCATTCTTTTCTGGGATTCTCCCAACCTCTAAATGACTTTTTAAAATTTGCATACATTAAAGTTCACTCTTTATCTGATAAAGGTCTATGGGTTTTGGCAGACACATAATGTTATTTATCCATCATTATATTATCATAGAGAATAGTTTCACTGCCCTAAAAACCCCCTGTATTTCACCGGTTCATGCCCCACCAACCCTCTGGCAACCACTGCATATTTTTAAAATTTATTTTTTATTTTTAATTATGGGTACATATTAGTTGTATATCTTTATAGGGTACATGTGATATTTTGGTACAGGCATACAATGTGAATTAATCAAATCAGGGTAACTGGGGTATCTATCACCTCAGGCATTTATCATTTCTATATGTTAGAAACATTCCAATTCCACTCTTCTAGTTATTTTAAAGTGTACCCTAATTTATTATTGATTATAGTCACTTTGTTGTGCTATCCCATCATTCATTCTATCTAACTATATTTTTGCACCCATTAACCATCCCCACTTTATACTCCTCCCACCCTTGCTAGAGTGTGTACTGGTGCTAGACTCAGCCTCTGATAACTGTCATTTATCATGAGATCAATTGTTTTTAACATTGAGCTCCCACATATGAGTGAGAACATGTGAGATTTGTCTTTCTGTTCTTGGCTTATTTCA
>CAUYRT010059338.1:0-32846 GCA_963574885.1 Lepilemur ruficaudatus
TTTGAAAATATGAGCAAGAATGAACAGATTTGAGCCAGACGTGGTGGCTCATGCCTGTAATCCTAGTACTCTGGGAGGTCAAGGCAGGCGGATCGCTCAAGGTCAGGAATTCGAAACCAGCCTGAGCAAGAGCAAGACCCCGTCTCTAGTATAAATAGAAAGAAATTAATTGGCCAACTAAAACTATATATAGAAAATATTAGCCGGGCATGGTGGCGCATGCCTGTAGTCCCAGCTACTTGGGAGGCTGAGGCAGGAGGATCGCTTTAGCCCAGGAATTTGAGGTTGCTGTAAGCTAGGCTGACACCACAGCACTCTAGCCCGGGCAACAGAGTGAGACTCTGTCTCAAAAAAAAAAAAAAAGAAATTGAGGCCATTAAGCATGACCTCCCTAACTCTACCCCGTTGCCCCTCCCAGGCCCCAATTTCTACAACCATACTCATTTTGCCCCATTCTCTAAGGCCTCGAGCACAAGGTGTCCCTTCTATTCAAAGGTCAACTGCTCCACCTCAGTCGAGGACTCTTCTTTCTCCTAAATCTCACTCCTTTGTACCTTTACCTCTCTTATTCTGCTGGATTCTTCACCTCAGCCTTACTCCCACATATTCCCCATTCTTAAGGAACAAAAGAAAACCTGTTTTTAATCTTTTGTCCTCCTCTATCTACCATCCCATTCACGATTACCAGTTAAAACTTTGTAAGAAGTCCATGCTGATTGGCTACAATTTATCACTTCCCTGTCAGTCCTCTACTCACTTCAGTCTGGCTTCTGCCTTTCTTACTCCACCAAAAACACTCTTACCTAAGGCGACCTCTAATTTCCAAATCCAAACAGTATTGTTTTCCTTCTTATTTGGCCATTTTGCTGTGCTTGATATACCATACCTTCTTTTTAAAAAACCTTCTGGTCTCTCCAGCCTCTCTGGGACATCATTTTGCACTTCCTGTATCTGTCTGCCTCTTTCTCTGCTCTGTGTTCTTACTCTCTAAACTCTCCATGGGTAAATCTCATACACTCTCATAGGCTCAACTACCATCTATATGTTACTGACTCCTAAAACCTACAAGTGCAGTCCAGACCTCTCCCTCAAATGTCATACTCAAATATCCAACCACTTCCTGACTATATCGTCACTTAGATATCCCACAGACACCTCAAAGGCAATATATCTAAATGCGAACTCATTGATCTTATCATTGATCTTCATATACCCTTGATGTTAAGTACTGCCAAGTTATAAATCCAATCCAGAAAACAGAATGATTGTTGATCTCTACCCCTACCCCATCTCCAATCCAATAAATCACTAAGTCCTGACTATTTCACATCCTAAATATTTATAGAGTCTTTTCTATACTTTCAGTTCTCACAGCGTCAGGTCACCATCATCTCTCACCAGGACTACTGAAACAATCTCCTTACAGTTCTTTCTGACCCTTAATGGATCTTCTTTGCATCCCATATAGCATTCTCCATGATTCCATCTTTGTTTCTTTCTTCATTCTCACCACCTGCCCTCCTGCCTTGAGTTTTTGCTCCAGCAACACTATACTGCACACGTCATGCTGTTTCTCATCTCAGCGCTTTTGCTGCTGGACCCTCAGTTAGTAATGCTTTGACCTACCTTCACTGTCCACTTTGATCTGCCTAACTCATCTCCAGGAAGTCTTCCCTTCTCTGTTACCCAGCTAGATGAAGCACTTCCTCAGTTTCCATAACATCCCACACACATCACTCAACACTGCGTTTAGTACAGTGTTTTATGACTATGCTTTTCCTCACTAGTTAGAGGAGGAAACTAGCTCCGTAAGACCTAAATCTGTCTTACTTTTATATCAGCGCTTGCAGTGAGCCTGACACATTTCTGTTCAATGGACGAACGAATGAGTCCTTCCCGGAGGTGGGCATGGCATTCTGTAAGCATTAAAAGGAATCTTAAGGACCATAATCAATGCGGACTTCTTGAAAGCTTTTGATATGACTAAACTTCACACCTCTAATAACCCCTTGAAATAGAAGCCCCAAGTCATCACCTCCCAGGAACCATCCCCACCAGCTTCTATTACCCACCAGGACGGTCCTTGCACTGTAGCCTAATACGTTCTTACAACCTCAGGAGCCCTTCACGCACTGAACCTTTCTAAGCCTCGCTGCAGAATCCCCAGACACAATCGATGGCGGCTCTGTGGGGCTACCGGCTACCTACTGCCTCAGTCCCAGACCCCGGGGACTGTCTGTCTGTTCCCGCCCCTGGCAACCCCACGCCCCCTCGCTTCTCACCCGCCCCCATTGTCTTTGATCGATCTGGCCGCTCTACCTTTTCCCCCTTTTCCAGAACCACTTTTTCCTTTGGGCGGCATCTTCTAAACTTGCCGTTGAACTTTCAACTGCTCGCGTTGCCATGCAAAGCCCCTTCAGGCCCCATGGGCATGTCCTAAACAATGCCTGAAAGCGGCATCGCAATTTGCCGTTCCTATTGCGTCTCTGGAAGCAGGCACCGTTCGGGACAGACCCATCCCTTTGGCTCTCGGACCAATGGGGTTAAAGGCGTCTGACCAATAAGAAGCTTGGGACCTGGTAGAGGGGCGGAGACAAAGGCTGGGTTGGGGCGGGAAAGCCCGCCTCTGCGTTTGTTGTTACTTCTTTTCACCACGCCCTGATTTGCGCGGCTCCCAGCTAGCCCCATTCGCTCGCCCACTTCCTCCGCGCGTGCGCAGTAGGGTTGCGGGCCTCCGCAGTCCCTGCGCGCCGGCTCTGGCCTATCCCACGGGACCGCCAAGACAAAGGGGAAGCAGGAAGGGCCACGGTGGCAGCCAGCTTCTGCTGTCCCCTCTGCACACAGGCCTGCACTCCCTCGCAGTTTTTCGTTTGTTAATTTTATTTTGCAGCTGTAATTGATTGGATTCAAAAGGTAGTTTTTTTTTTTTTTGAAAGCCTGTTACCCCTCTGCGTCTTGCAGAACTCAGTCATGGAGAAACACTGGAAGTAGTCTGAATGCTCCTCAGTCAGGTACTGCTGAGATAAACGATGTTTCAACCACACAAAAGGGTATTACGCGCCATCTAAAATAACGATTGTAAGGCTGTGTGTACAGTTAGGGGAAATGGCCTTAAGGAAGACCAAGATACAGAATATGATTCCTTTTTTAAAAATGTATATACTATGTACTATCTAATACATGCACATAAAGGGTAGGAAAGCTATACAGCCATATGTGACCAGTGGTGCTAGTACGTCATGGTCACTGTATATGCGTCTGTGTATTTTACAAAATTTCTATAATGGCACAGCATAATAGTGAAAAGCATGGACTCTGGAGCCAGATTGCCTGGTGTTAAATCCCTGCTGCACCATCTGCCTACTAGCTCTGTGACCTTGAGGAAGTTTCTTCACCTCTCTTTGGCTCAGTTTTATCATCTGTGAAATGGAGTTTCACAGATGAAAATACTTCATGATGAAAATATTGTCTACTTATAAGGTGTTAAGAGAAACAAGTTCATATTTGTAAAGCACATAAAACAATGGCTAGCTCATAGTGTTAGCTTCAGATAAATGATTTTTGAATTTGTGCCCCCACACTCTTTCTTCCCTTACCCACAATGCCTACCCCCATCAGAAATTTGTATATGATGTCAGAGCTTTTCCTTCATTTGGAGAGATAGCTGTCCTAGCTTGCCACTGCCAGCCAGAATATATAGGCCCTCCAGTTCAGAGTTTAGTTTTTGGATGTAGCCTTGTTGGACTTGGAGATGCTTCCTGCCCAATACCAGGGGGTCAGGTATTTCTGAGATTGTACCCATCCCCACTCAGACATAACAAGGACCCTCCTTATGTTGCACTGCTGTGACTTCTGGCCACGGCTTGGGCACTCCTTGTTTGGGATTGGCAGTGATCAACTATGGAGAATGCGTCCAGTGCTGAGGGGATCATTGCTCCCCGACTTCTGAGGCGGATCCTGGCCCTGTGCTGACTTTCCCGGTCCAGCTAGGAGATCCGGGGATTGGGGATTGGCAGTGACCGTGTGGCCTCATGTTCATCAGATCATCCACAGTTAGGAGGCACTTTTACTTCTGATTTTTCAATGGGAAGAGCCTTTCCTGCGACCACTGGCTATGGCAGTCTCAGAGTAGGAACAAAGTAAACTAGAGTTCAGGTTCCAGTGAAGAGCCAACGTGAATGGCTGATATGCCTAGCAAATTCTTAGTGCCTGGAACATTGTGAAAGCTTTGTGCATTCCAGCAGATAATAACAGCAACAGTGATGATAAGCAAGCCTGTCTACGTGGCTGAATTTGTTCAAAACAGTGCCTAAAGGCCAACAGCTGTGAGGAGTCTGCTGGGGGTTTCAAGGTCAAAAGAACTTTAAGCCAGTGAGATAAAAAAGAATGGATGATCTGAACTACATAGTATGTATCACATAAAAGATAAAAAATTTTTTTCAGGGACTCTTGCTAAGAACAGCTAGAAAATATAAAACTTTAAGTCTTAGTTCTGGAATGTGAGTTTATCTCTAACTTTCATTTTCTTCTGTTTGTGTTCTGTTGTATCACTTGGCATATATTATTTTTTAATTCAAGAAAAAAGGCAATAAACATTACTTGAAAAACAAACCACCCCAAAGCCAGATTCTATGCAGGGTTAAGTCTGCACCAGTCTGTGGAGGCAGACTGTGGAGGAGTCTGTGGAGCAGAGTGACAAATTAACTAAAGAGAGTGCAGGGGGAACAGAGAGGAGAAAAATTCAGCCTTGAAACCATGGTAACGTCTGCTGCAGTGTGCACAGTGACTCAGAGCCAATAATGGCTGCCAGTTGTATTTTCTACTAATTATCTCCTCACACTGATTCTTCCACGCATTACTTAAACAAGGACAATCAGGAAGGGAAGTTGGCAGCCCTCTGCCCAGGACAGAGGTTCACAAACCTTGGCCCAGGCTCACTCACTGCCTTGCCCCACCTGCTCCACAACCAAAGGGCTACAGTTTACTTCCTATTTGAGATCCCAGCAGAGCTTATTCTGTAAGGGAAAGCTTGAAGCAACAAAACAGATCTAGTTGATCCCATTCATAGGGGGTCAATGCATAGGAGCTCTGGGCCCCAGACTCCAGGGACAAGGGTAGAAAAAGGTCACCTTTGGACATTGAACCAGGAAAAAAATTAGTACATAGTGAATGAGATCAGTCACCTGCAAAAGTAGCCACCCTTCATGACAAATGGAAACAGGACTGATGATAGGACTGGTGTGTCTCCCTGAGTCCAGTCAGTGGCTGCTGAACTTTCTAACCCACTTCATGCTATTGTAACATGCCTTGCACGAGGTAATGAAGCTTTGAGTGACTGGTTTTTCAAAAAGGGCTTCAGAGAAGAAGACTCCATCTATGTTTGTCCTGCATTGTCTGAGCAAAAGAACTACAGTTTCAGGAAGACATTAATATTCCAGTATCTAGTGAGGTGGGTTTTTTCCAGAGGCAGTGTTCATTTGAGACGGTGGAAAACAACCCGTACAAATGGCAGATGTGCTATGAGCCAGAAGCTTTCTCTTCATGATCTCTTTCAGTTTCCACAGCAGCCTTATTTGCAAAATATCACTATTACCATTTTAGAGCTGAAGAAACAGGCTCATAGAAGTTAAGAAATGTGCCCAAGTTTTCACAGCTAGCTAGGGTCTGTGGCGGGGTTGGGTTCTGAACTCAAGTCTGTCTGATTTCCAAGCTGGTACTCTCTCCATGACACCAAGCTGCCCCAGGCTTTGCCATCCCCTAAATTAAACCCGAGAGCGTCCAGTTCCTTTTGTTCTGAGTGTACGTTCACCAAGTCAGCTACCCCCGGACCTTAAGGCCTACAGCGGGCATTCTGTGCAAGGGGCACCAGGGTCAAGTTATGCCCCAGTGTGGGACATAAATAAATTAGTCTTTGGCTTATGCATCAGTGTGTCAGTTATGAGTTACCTGGAACGTGCTCACCTCTGCCTGCTGTGCTGAACCTCCTGGGCTGTGAAAGCACACAGGCAAGGAGAAGGAACACAGCATGGGTAAGGGACAGTGAGCAGGACACTGTAGCCAAGGCAGAGGGAGCCGCTGGGGAGGAGGTCTGCATCCTCACTCTCGGGAACTGGCCTCCACATCCAGTGGATTCTGCCTCCTAAACAGTGCTTCTCCCTGACCCCCATCACTTTATGGTAAACAGGGAACATTTTGCTGGATTTGCTTTATCACATGTTCACCCATTAATCCATCTTATTTTTGTTGCATTTCAAACCAAATTACAGACATCAGTACATTCCATCCCTAAACACTTAAGTAGTGGTAATGTTAACTAGGATCCACTAATCGGCTTTGGCACATGTCCCCCACCCTCCTCCCCACTGCCACAGCCTTCTGCACATTCTTTGGGCCATTGGAGCAACCTCCACATTGATCCCTCTGCCGCCAGTCTCATCCCCTCTTCAAACTACGCCCTGCAGCATCTGAGAGGGAGCTCTCAGAAACACAGACCAGACACTGTCACTCCCCCAATTAAGACCCTTCAATGGCTCCTCATTGTCTGATAGGACAGAGTCCAGCTCTTGAGCCTGGAGGCCCAGGGGCCTTTATGCTGACATCTGCAGCCTCATTTCTTGCTAAGCCCCACTGGGCTCCAACCATAGCAAGTCACCAATTACAGACCCTCTCTAAAGACTCCATGCTGTTCTCCCTGCATGGAATACTCTTCCCCCCATTTTTGTTTGCCACCTCTCCCCCTTCCTCCATTTTTGATCTGGCTAACTCTTAATTACCTTTCAAGACTGAGCTCAGATGCTACCTCCTCCTGGAAGGCTTTCCTGACTTTCTTCTTCTTTTCCCAGGCTAGGCCACACACTCCTCTGTGCTCCCAAGGTACTCCATGTTTATTCCTAACATTGTATGATTTCTATTCATTTGAATTTGTAAAGTTTTGTTTTATGGCCCATAATGTGATCTATCTTAGTGAGTGTATCACGTGTACTTGAGAAGAATATGTACTCTGCTGTTTTGGGTGGAGGGTTCTATACATGTCAATTGGATCCTGTTGGTTGATGGTGCTGTTGAGTTCTTTTATATCCTCACTAAATTTTTGCTGTTGTTGTTGTTATTTATTTAGCCTTTAAAAATTATTAATATTATTATTATTTTTGTAGAAACAGGGTCTCGCTATGTTGCCCAGGCTGGTCTTGAACTCCTGACCTCAAGTGATCCTCCCACCTCAGCATCCCAAAGTGGTAGGATTACAGGTATGAACCACTGCACTTGGCTCTATTATTATTATTACTAATTGACATATAATAAGTGTACATATTTATGGAGTACAGTGTGATATTTTGAAACATGCATAGAATGTGTAATGATCAAATCAGGGTAATAAGCACATCCGTCACCTCAAACATTTATCTTTTTTTGTGTTGAAAACATTAAAAATCTACTCTTCTAGCTCCTTGAAAATATACAATAAATTGCTGTTTATTATAGTCACCATCTTATTCAGATCTCTCTTACAGGCACTCAGTTGTGTGTTTGTGTATTAATTCTATACAGTCTTACCATACTGTAGATTTGTGTGACCTCCATTACAGTCAAGATATAGAATAGTCTCATTACAAGGATGGATGCCTTATGCTATTCATTTATAGCCACAGCACTTCCCTTCCTCTCTCTCTCTCCCCCTAATTTTTGACAACTACCAATATGGTTTCCATCATTATAAATTTGTTATTCCAAGAATGTTATAGAATCACACAGTATGTAGTATTTTGAGATTGACTTATTTCACTGAGCGTAATTCTCTGGAGATGCATTCCAGTTGTTGTGTGTATCAGTAGATCACTCTTTTTTATTGCTGAGTAGTGTTCCATGCTATAGATTTACCACTGTTTGTTTATCCATTCACCTGTTGAAAGACATCTGGGTTGTTTCCAATCTTTGGCTATTGCAAATAAAGCTGCTATAAACATTCATGTACAAGTTTTTGTATGAACATACGTTTTCATTTCTTTGGATTAATTTCCCAAGAGGGCAATTGCTGGGCTGTATGGTAAACGCATGTTTAGTTTTGTAAGAAACTGCCATATTCTTCTCCAGAATTACTGTACCATTTCACCTTCCCGTCAGCAATGTATAAATGATCCAATTTCTCCACCTATGTGCCTGCAGTTCATGTTATTACAGTTTTTTATTTTGACCATTTGGATAGGTGTATGGTGATATTTCAATGTTTTTTTTTTAGTTTATTTCAACTTTTATTAAAAAGTTTGTTCGTCTCTTAACATATACATTTACTCTATTATTCAAATAGTTTATTTCAACTTTTATTAAAAACAAACCAAGTCCAGTAACTTTTCCAATGCCTTACTAGAGGGTTGCCTCACAACTGAACCATCATTTCTGGAGGGGTCAATGTGATTTTAATTTGCATTTCCCTAATGGTTAATGATGTTGAATATCTTTTCATGTGTTTATTTTCCATCTGTATGACCTCTTCAGTGAAATAAATGTCATGTCTTTTGAGCATTCTCTGATTGAATTGTGGTGTTTTTTTTACAGTTGAGATTTTTTTTTTTTTGACAGAGTCTTGCTCTCTGTTGTCCGGGCTAGAGTGCTGTGGCATCAGCCTAGTTCACAGCAACCTCCAACTCCCAAGTAGCTGGGACTACAAGTGCTTGCCACCACACCTGGCTAATTTTTTCTGTTTTTAGTAGAGATGGGGTCTCACTCTTGCTCAGGCTGGTCTCGAACTCCTGAGCTCAAACAATCTGTCCGCCTCAGCCTCCCAGAGTGCTAGGATTACAAGCATGAGCCACCGCGCCCGGCCATGTTCTTTTTTAAGTTGCTGATAATATTCCATTGTATATTTTCTCATTTTTAAGTGGCTCTATAGAATTCCACTGTATGGACATATCATAATTTATCTAACTGATTTCTGTTGATTTACGTTTAGAGATTATTTCTAATCTCTTGCTATAAACATTTTTTTAAAAGAGACAAGGTCTCACTTTATTTCCCAGGCTAGTATCGAGTTCCTGGGCACAAGCAGTCCTCCCGCCTCAGCCTTCCAAGTAGCTGGGACTTAACGGGCGTGTGCCACCATACCCGGCTGTAATGAACATATTGAACGCACATTTGCACAGAAGTGAGATATCTTTAGGCTAGATTCCTACATATGGAACAGTTGGGGCCAAAGATATGTGCATTTTGAATTTTGATAGTAATTGTCAAACTTTCCTCCAAAGAGAGAAGACCAGCCAACACTCCCACTGACCATGTGTAAGGGTGCCTGTGTCTCCACTGACCCACTATTTTCAAAGGAGCTGTCTTAATCACTTAATTAGCTAACAGTATAACAAGATCTTCCTATAGGGACTTTTCTCTGTATCCAGGCCATGGCATTGCCTCAGGAGGGGAAGTTGCCAGATAGCAAGGGGCTCCGATTACTTCAGAAATGAACCTCCCTTGGATCCCATCCAAGGCCTGTGGCCTGATACTGAATTGGCTTTATAGGGAATAGTGCCACGGAAAGGTGCCAATGTAGTAGCCTTTGCTTTGCTGAAATGACATTCTGAAGCAGTCACTTAATTATAGGCTTTTGGGAGGTTTAGTCCAGATTAGAAATCTGTAAGCATTCCTAGTCTCCTTTGGGACTAAGGTTATACCTAAAATGTTTCAAGATAGCAATTTTTTCGCAATGTTAAACATGTCACTCTTTTGTAACCTAACGAAATGCTTTCTCCAAAAAAAAAAAAAAAAATGGAGTTCACATGGTCTAATGGTTTAATTTTGGTGTCTCAAAGTTTTGCCCCTTCTAACTTAATGGTGTAAAAGTGTGCTAGGCCTGCTTAAGGAGGTTAGAATGACCCAGATAATGACCAATGTTAACTGACTTAAAGCAATGTAAGAAGTAATCTACGATGTGTCTGTATGTGTGAGTAAGTTTATATTGAGTATAGTGAGAGTGGCACTGGAGCCCAACACTCTGGTATGAATCTTAGGTTTGTCACCCACCAGCTGAACATCACAGGTAAGTTACTTAACATTTCTGGGCCTCATCTACAAAACAGGGATAATACTAGTAACTTCCTTATAGGTTTGTTAAGAAGATTAAATGAATTAATTCAAATAAAGCACTTAGAACAGTGCTTGACACATGGTACGCTTTCAACAAATGTAAACACTGATCATGTTTGCATGAGCCAGCATTTTTTCTTTTTTTGGCAGGATGTATTGATCGACATAATCAAAGCTCTGTGAACTTTGATCCTGGCAGATGGTAGAGTGTGTAACAGTATAGGGGGCCTTCCCCTAGCAAAACCTTTGAAGACCCCTAGGAGCTATTCCAAAAAACAAAGAGAAGCAACAATCACACACACACACACAGACACACACACACACGTTTAACATCAAAGAACAAATTTCCATAAAGACAGTTTATTCAGGGACTCGGAGAAATCACCTCCATGATGGAGACTTCACTGTAACCTTTGATTCTGGATATTTGTTAGTGGAACTTATTTACCCTAACTAGATACCTGAATGGACTAGTTGGAGAGGCAGGGCTAGGGTCACAGCTGGAAGCTGGAGGAACTGACCTGAAGCATGAAAGTGTAAACATACAAGGGTCAGAGTCCAGGGATAGTGGGAATAAGGGGCACTGTGGGGGAAGTGGATTTTGTGTGAGTTTTACACACCTATCTCCCTTTGACTGTGAGCAACTTGAGAGCAGCGGGATCGTAGAGTAATCGTCTCTCTAGCCTCTGGGGGTGGGAGATGACTCAATAAATATTTGTTGATAAAATTGAATAGAACTAAAATTAAATGGGCCAGAAATGGTGTCAAGGATTTCAAAACCAGCAGAAGAGGACAGGCAGAGTGGATTCCTGCAGGAAATCTGGGAACAGTACCCCTGAATGCAGCAGAGACAGGTGGATGCAGAAGATTGCCAAAACCCCATTAGAAAAAGATAGACAATAAAACATTACAGGAAATTTGGAAAAGCTATCGGTAATCATATCTCACTCCTAACAACTACTGTTATTTTGTTCATTCCCTTGCAGTGGTTGTCCATGTGTGTATTACTTTTCATTCATTAACTCATTCAACAAATACTTGCTGATCACGTGTGCCAGGCATGTTCTGCACACTGTTGCACACAGTCGCACATGGTTGCAACAAATAATTGGCCTTTCCATTTGCTGTAGCATAAGCCAGCATTTCCCTGTGTGCATTGCTGAGCACAAGTTCCCCTTGACAAAAAGATTCCATGATCAAGAAAGCTTGGGAACTGCAGCTTAGAGCCCTTCTCATGGCAATTAACAACTGTTTCCTTTCTTGGTTGGTCTTTCGCTACCTGATGTCTAAACATTGGACAGCCCCAGGGTTCATCCTGGGCTCTCTTCTCTATTTACACTCGCTCCCCAGATGAACCCATCCAGCCTCAGGGCTTTAAACCTTTGATGGCTATTGAGTGATGCTTTGTGACATGTATTATACTAAGTGTATTACTTTATGTAGTTTAATGGAACCACCTCTAAAGTCTTTTATGGTTGTTCCCATTTAATTTGGAAAAACTGAAGCTCAGAGAAGCAAATTAACTTGCCAAAGATCACACAGCTAGTGAAGGGTAGAACCAAGATTCAAGTACTACATATCTGTCTGAATATGAGACCTCTGTTATTTTCACGCCATTCCATTACAACATGAAAAACATACTTCTGCTAGCATTTTCTACCATATTTTTCCCTCAAACCTAGGACATTATTAGCAGGTTTCAAGAATACAAGATTTAAAAGGTTTCTTTGCTGCTAACCTTCTCACAGTTTTTATTGTACATTCATTCATTCCATAAGTATTTATTGGGTATGTCAGACACTTAGGTGTTGGGGATGCAGTAGTGAACCAGAGACACAAGATTCCTGCCCTCAAGAAGCGTATATTAGAAGAGACAAAACACAAAGTACTATGTAAATAAAGATCTCAAATGACTTCAGACTGCACAAGTGCTGTGCAGGGAAGTCAAGAAGGTGACAGGACAGACAGGAGCTGGGAGAGGGAGGCTACGTTAGATGGATTGATCATAGAAGCTTCCCCTGGGGTGACTTTCAAGCCAAGACCTAAAGGAGCCAGGAGGAAGAGTGTTCCAGGCAGGGGCACAGCACGTGCAAAGACCGGGAGGAGGGAGAAAGCTTGTTTTCATGGAGTAGAAAGAAGCCCAGCATGGAGTGAAGCAGAGTGACTGCAGGAAGGAGTTTGGATTCTATTCTGTGAGCAAAAGAAAACCACTGGGAGGGTTTTAGGTGGGGCTGCTGACATGATTTGATTTAAAAAAAAAAACAAACTCTTCTGGCTGCTGGGAAACAGAGTGGAGTGAAGCGAGAATGAAGGCAGGAGATCAGTTAGGAGATTTCTGCAACAATCCAGGCAGACAAGACAGTGGCTTGGGCTAAGGTGGTGCATTAGTCAGGGTTCTTCAGAGAGACAGAACCAATAGGACACCGATAGATGAGAAGGGATTTATTAGGGGAATTGGCTCATGTGATTATGGAGGCTGAGAAGTCCCATGACAGGTCATCTGCAAACTAAAGACCCTGAGATGCTGGTAGCGTGGCTCAGTCCAGGTCTAAAGGCCTCAGAAGTGGAGAAGCCAATGGTGTAACTCTCAGTCTGAGACCAAAGGCCTGAGAACCTGGGGACCCCTGGTGCAAGTCCTGGAGTCTAGAGGCTGGAGAGCCTGGAGTTCTGATGTCCAAGGACAGGAGAAGAACCGTGTCTCAGCTCCGGAAAGAGAGAGACAGAGAGAGAGAGAGAGAGACAGAGAGAGACAGAGAGAGACAGAGAGAGAAGAGAGAGAGAATCACCCTTCCTCTGCCTTTTTTGTCCTCTCTGGGCCCCCAGCTGATTGGCTGGTGCCTGCACACAGTCAGGGCAGATCTTTCCCACTCAGTCCACAGGCTCACATGCCAGTCCTCTCTGGCAACACCCTCATGGTCACACCCAGAAGTGATGCATCACCAATTCTCTGGGTATTCCTAATTCAGTCAAGTTCACATCTAAAATTAACCACCCAAGGTGGCGACCACGGAGATGGGAGAAGTAGAATGCTTTTGGTTATATTTTGAATATTGAGCTAGCCAGATTGGCTGGGAGTTGGAAGTGGGTGACGAGCAAAAGGGAAGAATCAAGAATGACTCCTAGGTTTTGGGCTTCATCAGCTGCATGGATAGTGGTGTCATTTATTAGGGTGTTGAAGATTTGAGAAAGAGCAGGTTTGAGAGGGACAGAGGAATTAGTGTTATGCTTTATATATATTACATCTGAGTGGCATACTAGACATCCAAGTGGCGAGGCCAGGTGACTGCTGGACACACAGATCAGCAGCTCCGGGCAGTGGTTGGGGCTGGCGAAAGAGATCTGGGAGTCACTTCCAGACTCATTCACACAGCCTTTTCTTTCCTTTGCATAATTTTCCTAGTGTGGATTCCCAGAAGTAGGATTACTGAGTAAAATGGTATGAGCATTTAAAATTTCCTGCTGTACATTGCCAGATTTTATTTCAAAGGGGCGGTATTTATTCATAGTGTTAGCAGCCAGCAACCATGCTTCAATTTGGTACTCTTTCCAGCCTGACATATTGTAATTTCTTCCTCCTTCCCTTAATTTTTACTACTATAATTGGCTATTCAGTGTTTAAAATTTAGTATGTCTTTGCTCATTAGCAAGAGTAGACATGTTCCCATATGTTTGCCTCCTAATAGTATTTCTTCTCATCTGCATGTGCCTTTGCTCATTTTTCTATTGTGCAAGAGCATTCTTATGATTGCAAGGACACAGGCTGGTGACTCTTGGCCCTGCTCTGGTGTGTCCTGCAGAGCAGGGGTGGATTAGAGCTGACAATGTTCTCCACTCTTTTTATGGAAATTCGGAAGCTTCTTTCCTGGGCTTCCTTACCACCCTGCTCTCCTGGTTTGCTGTGTGCCTCTGGCTGCCCCTTCCCTGTCTCTTTCCTAAGGAGACTCCTTTTTCTGCAGCCTTCCTTGAAATTTGGCCGAACTCAGAATTGTATCTTGGCTCTTTAAAAAATTTTCTTATTGTAAAATACAACATGCGTACACATCCACAGAGAAGTGCTTAAAACAAATGGATAGTTCGTAAACCTGCATAGTTACAAATGACCACCACTGTGACCACCTTGTAGGTCAGAAAATAAAACTTCGCCAGCACCCCTGAAATCTCCGATGTGTCCTTATCAATTACAATTTACCCATCCTCTTGCAAGTAGCCACTCTCCTAACTTTTTTTTTTTTTTTTTTAGAGACAGGGTCTCTCTCTGTCACCCAGGCTGGAGTGCAGTGTAGTGTAGTGACACGATCATAGCTCACTTCAACCTTGAATTCCTGGGCTCAAAGGATCCTCCCACCTCAGTCTGCCAAGTAGTAGTTTTATCATCTATGTATGCATTCCTAAACCATAATTTAGTTTTGCTCGTTTTTGAACTTTATATAAATGTAATCACACTGTATGTGTTCTTTTGTATCTTGCTTCTTTCGCTCAACTTTATATTTGCATGATTCAAACATATTGTGTGTGGGTGTAGTTTAATTGTCATTTCTGTATAGCATTCCACAATTTATCCATTCTACTCTTGATGGACTGTTGGGTTGTTTCCAGTTAGGGCTGGTACGTACAGCCCTATGTTATACATCTTTCAGTAAGGCCATGTACACATTTCTCTAGGATATATACCTAGGAGTGGAATTGCTGGGTCCTTGGGGATGTGTATCTTCAACTTTAATAGGTCATGACAAATAGTTTTCCTGAGTGCTTGAACCAATCAAAAGCCCCACTAGCAGAGGTATGAGAGTTTCTGTTCCTCTACATCTTCCTCAACGCTAGTTATTATGAGACTTAAAAAAATTTGCCAGTCTGATGGATGTGAAATGGCATGTTGTTGTGTGTGTGTCTTTTACAGCTTTATTGATGTATGATTGATGTAGAACAAATTATACGTATTATAAGTGACAATTTGATGAGTAAGCATCCACGAAACCAGAACCACAATCAAGATAATGAACATATCCATCACTCCAAAAATTTTTCTCATGTCGCTTCCTCATGCCCCATCCTTCCTCACTCCTCATTTCTTTTTTCTTTCTCTCTCCTTCCTTCCTTCCTTTCTTTCTCTTTCTTTCTTTCTTTCTTTCTTTCTTTCTTTATTTATTTATTTCTCTTTCCTCTCTCTCTCTCTCTCTCTTTCTTTCTTCTTTCTTTCTATTTTTTTTTTTTCTGACAGAGTCTCACTTGTGTTGCCCGGGCTAGAGTGCTGTGGCATCAGCCTAGCTCACAGCAACCTCAAACTCCTGGGCTCAAGTGATCCTCCTTCCCCAGCCTCCCGAGTACCTGGGACTACCGGTGTGCACCACCACACCTGGCTAATTTTTTTCTATATATTTTTAGTTGTGTGGCTAATTTCTTTCTATTTTTAGTAGATACCCAGTCTCGCTCTTGCTCAGGCTGGTCTCGAACTCCTGACCTCAAGTGATTCTCCCTCCTCAGCCTCCCAGAGTGCTAGGATTACAGGCGTGAGCCACCGCACCCGGCCTCACTCCTCATTTCTGACAGTAGATTAGGTTAAGCACCTTTCATGTTTATTGGACGTTTGAGTTTTTCTTTTGCGATGAGCTCATACAAATCTTAACGAGGTTGAACAGTGTAATGAAGTCACTGAATGAGAGAGTTGGAAAGATGTGAGGTTGTGGGGGACTGAAGTTAAGATTTCAGTGGCACAGCAGCTCTGGGCCATCACAAGTTCCACTTGGTGCTCTTGAATGGGTGGCTGGAGCAGAAAGGGAGGTCATCAGAAGTAAGTAAGCCAAAGGAACGAGAAGCCAGGGATGTGGGATAGATCTTCCCCATGAATGTTGAAGTGACCGGGATTTGGGCATGCTCAGGGCGTGGAAAGACTGAATGGAGGGGAGTGTCAGAGAGGTGCAGCAGTCATGGTCTGGAAGGTGCAGTGTGGAGCAAGGAAGGGATCTGCTCCAATTCCAGATACAGAAACATTTGGGGACGGAAAGAATCTCTGAGGAGAGGCCCACAGGAGAAGTGGGGTTCTCGGGAGGGAGCCAGGTCTCAGCTAAGGACAGTGTTGAGGGGGAGGCTTTCTGTTTGAGTTGTAGGGATATTTATCAATCTCTGTGCTATGGTTTGGATGTGGTTTATTTGTCCCCAAAGAAAATCATGTTGAAATTTAAGCCCCAATGTGGCAGTGTTGGGGGTGTTGGGTGGTGGGGCCTAGAGGGAGATGTTGGGTCATGAGAGTGGATCCTTCCTGAATGGCTTGGTGCTGTTCTTGCTGTAGTGAGCGAGTTCTTGCTCTCACAAGACTGAATTAGTTTTTGTGGGAATGAATTAGTTCCCATGAGAGTGGGTTGTTATAAAGCCAGAGTGCCCCTTAGATTTTCTCTTTGCACATGTCTGCTTCCCCTTTCACTTTCTCCATCATGTTGTGACACAGCACAAAAGCCCTCAGGAAGCCAGGGCCACTCCCTTGAACTTCTCAGCCTGCAGACTTGTGAGCTAAATAAATGTCTTTTCTTCATAAATTACCCAGTCTCAGTATTCTTTTATAGCAACACAAAACAGACTAGTGAAACCACCCTTTATAAAATTAATAAAGGGTCACAAGGTAGGAACTGTGGTAGGGGAAATATAGATACAACCAGCATCGTTCCCTAGTTTGCCTTCCTATAATTGCTCAGGAGTCACATAGCTGATGGTCATAAAGATTCTTAGCTTTCTTCATTGCTCCTATAGATAACATCACCCTTATGAAACCTAAGGCTAGTTTTTGAGATATCTTCCAGGCCCTGCATGCTGGTAGAACAGCTGACCCATCCAGACCAGTGGCCCATTCCAAGGAACTGACTCACCTGGTCTTGTGACTCCCACCTAAGAACAGACTCAGCAAAGAAGACAATTTCTTTCTTTCTTTCTTTTTTTCTTGAGAAGAAGGAAAGAGAATTTCATTAATTTGCCAGCAAATGAGGAGGTTGTCAGACTCCCATCTTAAAGTACCAACATCCTGCCTTTGAACAGGAATACAGAGCTTTTAAAGGGGAGGTCTTCAGCTTCAGGCTATTGCCGTTCAACTATAGTTGGTGGTTCTGATTCATCCCATCTCTGGCTAAGACTAGAAGACAATTTCTATACCCCCGTGGTTCTGTCCCAAACCAAGCCAATTAGCAGGCCCAGTTGCCTAGCCCTTTGCCCACCAAACTATCTTTAAAAACCCTTTCTCCCAAATTCCCAGGGAGAGGGATTTGCGAACTTCTTCCTGTCTCCTTGCATGGCACCTGCAATATTAAACTCTTTCTCTGCTATAACCCCTGCTGTCTCAGTGTATTGGCTTCCTTTTGAGCAGTAGGCAATGAGCCTGGTAAGGCTATAACACTAAGACAGAAAATTGGTACCAAGCAGTAGGCTGTTACTGATAATGAATACCTGAAAATGTGGGGGTGGCTTTAGAACTGGGTAATGGACAGAAGCTGGAAGAATGTGGAGGAGCAGGCTAGAAAAAGCCCCGATTCTCAGGACGGTTTAGAAAAAAAGAAGACTGGGGAAAGTTTGGAACTCCTTAGAGATTGGTTGAGTGATCGAGGCCAGAGTGCTGTAGAAGTATGGACAGTAAAGGCCATTCTGACAAGGTTTCAGATGGAACTGAGGAACAAAGTTTGGGGACTGGAGTAAAGGCTGAGTTCTTGTTATAAATTGGCAAAGAACTTGGCTGAACTGTGTCCATGCCCAAGAGCTCTGTGGAAGGCCGAATGTAAGAGTAATGGGATAGCATATCTGGTGGGAGAAATTTCTAAGCAACAAAGCGCTCAGGCTGCTGCATGGTTACTTCTAACTGCTTACAGTGAACTGCTAGAGAAAAGGGAAACAGCAGAAAAATTTGGAAAATGCACAGCCTGGCCATGTGATAGAGAATGAAAGAGTTGTTATCAGAAGAGGAATCCAAGGGTGCTGAAGAGCAGCCCTTGCTGGAGAGATTAGCATGGCTCAAAGGGAGTCCAGACAATGGGGGAAAGGCCTGAAGGCATTTCAGAAATCTTCAGGGCTGCCTCTCCCATCCCAGGCCCAGAGGCTTAGGAGCACAGAATGGTTTCTGGGGACAAGCCCAGGACACTGCTTCTCTGCTCCACCTCGGGAGGCTGCTCCTCACATCCAGGCTGCATCCAGCTGTGGCTCCAATGGCCCCAGATACTGCTTGGGCTTCCACTCCGGAGAGTGCAAGCAGTAAGCCTTGGTGGCTTCCACTTGGTGTTAAGTCTGCTGGCCCCCAGAATGCAAGAGCCATGGAGGTTTGGCAGCTTCCATCTAGATTTCAGAGGATGTATTGAAAAGCCTGGGAGCCCAGGCAGAAACCAGCTGCAGGGTGGAGCTGCCACAGAGAGTCCCCACCAGGGCAATGCCTAGTGGAGCGGTGGGAGCAGGGCTGCCATAGGGACCCCATAATTGTAGAGCCACAGGCAGCACGCAACAGCTTGGAAAAGCGACAAGCATTGGATTCCAATCCGTGAGAGCTGCCACATGGGTGGCGCCCAGCAAAGCCATTGGGTGGTGCTGCTTGAGGCTTTGGGAGCCCACCCCTCACACCAAGGTGGCACATGGGAGTAAAAGATTGGTTTGGAGCTTTAACATTTAATGTCTGCCCTGCTGGGTTCTGAACTTCTGCGAGGCCCATTACCCCTTTCTTCTGGCCAATTTCTCCCTTTAGGAATGGGAATGTTTACCCAATGCTTATACATCTCGGAAGTAAATAACTTGTTTTTTATTTTATAAGCTTATAGATGGAAGGAACTTGCCTCAAGTCTCAGATGAGACTTTGGACTTTTAAGTTGGCGCTGGAACAAGTTAAGAGTTTTGGGACTATTGGGTGGAATGATTGTATGTTGTATGTGAGAAGGCCATGAGGTTTGGGGGCCCAGGGGCAGAATGCTATGGTTTGCATATGGTTTGTTTGTCTCCATCAAAACTCGTACTGAAATTTGATCCCCAAATGGTGGGAGGTGGGGCCTAGTGGGAGGTTTTGGGGTCCTAGGCCAGATCCCTCGTGAATGGCTTGGCACTACCCTTGTGGTAGTGAGTTCTCACTGTGGTGAGACTAGCTTAGTTCTCTCTGGAATGGATTAGTTCAAATGAGAGTGGGATGTTAAACATCCAGGACAGCCCTCAGGTCTTCCCCTCTTTCCATGTGTTCGCTTCCCCTTTCACCTTTGCCGTGTTGGGATACAGCACAAAAGCCCTCGCCAGAAGCTGGGGCCACTCCCTGGAACTTCCCAGCTTGCAGAACTGTGAGCTAAATAAACCTCTTTTCTTTATAAATTACCCAGTCTTGGGTATTCTGTTATAGCAACAGAAAACAAAGCCACCCTGGAAGTGGGGTTCTAGGGGGCACAGTTGGAAAGGATGGGAGGGAGAGGAGCAATGGAAGGTTGAGGAGCGGAGAGAAGCTTAGAGCAGTGTGGAGTGAATGCTGAGAGGAAAGAGACGAGCAGGGGAGTCCGCAGCCAGGGCGGTGCCTCCAGGACAACAGGAACATGAGGCCCTGGTCTGCCATGTGAGCTAGACTCCACAGGGAACCTGCTAGATGGTAAGCTCCACGAGGGCAGGCATGGTGCTGTCAGTCACTACTCCACCCGCAGCATCTCGTGCTGCACCCAGTGTGCAGAAGGAGCTCATCACACATTTGTTGAATGGAAGAATAAGACAAGCGGACGGAGGAGCACGTGATGCCTGGTCCGCTGTAGGTGCCTGGTCGATGCCGGTGGCATTTTATTCATGACATTTTATGATGAATTAATTCAGCCATTTGCATATGCGACATGACACATCCTTGGAGAGGGTTTGTTAATGGACACTAATGAGGCTTGTGAAACACCGAAGTCCAATAAAGGCTACTAGTATGTGTCCCAGGATGGTGACTATAATTTAAGAAAGCTATAAACCTAATCAAATGAACTGTAATCGGTCTGAAGTAAGTACTGGGAGAGGTCTATAAAAAGAGGAACTGGAATAAGAATTTTAAGTATTTAGCTTGCACTGTTCACGGGAGAAAGACACCTGTTATGGACACAGAACCGCGTCCCCCAGATCCCCCTTCAAGGGAGGACTTACTGCCCGGCTGTTGGGAGTGCTGCCGGCAAAGAGCCCGCTTCAGCTGTCAGCTCCTTCAGGGATCGCCTCAGTTGGAGAGAGACCCTCACCCACGGTCATGCCCTTGGGGTGCCCGGAGCCAGTGATGATTGCAGCGGGGGTATGAAGGCTTGCCCTTTGGCCCAGTGTAGGACAACTGAGAGGTCACTTGAATGCCAGATCCCATCAGCTCGTGAGCCGAAGCTTTGCTGCACGTGCTTCGCTGCTATCTCCTCTTCCTGCCTGGTCCTGCTCCCTGCCCTTCTCTTCCGCAAGAGTTGAC
The DNA here is from genome assembly GCA_963574885.1 of Lepilemur ruficaudatus. NCBI lineage: Eukaryota > Metazoa > Chordata > Mammalia > Primates > Lepilemuridae > Lepilemur > Lepilemur ruficaudatus. Next base: position 20,477 of record CAUYRT010059338.1, read on the forward strand.
CCCTAGGGCATTCCCTAGTAAACATCCCACGCAGTAACCTGTGATAACACCTAATGCGAGGGTCATGGACTCAAATACCTTTAGGAGCCTGACCGGTAGTATGAGGGAATGAAGCCGGTTGGGTTTAATGCAACACGGAATGTTGCGGAACTAGGTAAATTGGAAATTTAAAAAAATTGACAAACAGCACTGTGTAGTCCAGACGATGTGTGCGACTTCAATTCAGCCTGCAGGCCTCCCGTTTAGGACCTTTGCTTGAAAAGTGTATTCTCTCTTCAGTTAACTAATAGGCCAGGATCTTCCTTTTACATGTCTTTCGTGAGTTTGGTTAGTGTCAGTCAATTCCTAAAAGCTTCACCAACTTAGGGCACAGTGACACTGCTGTGGTTTCAATGTGTCTCCCAAATTTCATGTGTTGGAAACTTAATCCTCAAATTCGTATGTTGATGGTCGGGCCTTTGGGAGGCCTAATTAGGATTAGAAAGGTCATTGCGATTGGTCCCCCATAATGAGAATGGTGGCTTTATAAGAAGAGGAAGAGAGACCTAAGATGGCATGCTCTTGTTCTGCCATGTGCCCTCTGCCGTGTTACGATGCAGTAAGAAGGCTCTCACCAGATGCCAACACCATGCTCGTAGACTTCCCAACTGCCGGAATGTTAAGGATAAGCTTTTTTCGGCCAGGCGCGGAGGCTCATACCTGCAATCCTAGCACTCTGGGGGGCTGAGGTGGGAGGATTGTTTGAGCTCAAGAGTTCGAAACCAGCCTGAGCAAGAGCGAGACCCTGTCTCTACTAAAAAGAGAAAGAAATTAGCTGGACAACTAAAAATATATATGGAAAAAATTAGTTGGGCATGGTGGCACATGCCTGTGGTCCCAGCTACTTGGGAGGCTGAGGCAGGAGGATCGCTTGAGCCCAGGAGTTTGAGGTTGTGAGCTAGGCTGACGCCATGGCACTCTAGCCTAGGCAACAGAGTGAGACTCTGTCTCAAAAACAAACAAACAAAAAGAATAAGCTTTTTTCTTTTTAAATTACCCAGTCTATGGTATTCTGTTATAGCAACAGAAAACGGACTAAGACAGGCGCAAAGGAGGTTCTGAGCCTGCTGGGGTGAGCACCAGACCCTGAGTTGCAGGGTCCCACTGAGGCACTGCTTGCCATGAGGCCCACCTCGAGCCATCCTCCTTCTCTGACCTTTATATTCAAGTTTAACACCTGCTATTGCCTGAGAGTAGCCCTAGCCCCTCTCTCTCCCCTCATAAGCTTTCCAGGCTATTTCCAGTTCCACTGTGTCATTTTGGAAGAGCAGTCTGGTGGTGTCAGAAGACATGAGTTAGCACTGGGACCTGGGGAGACAAAGATACTGGCTGCAAGGGCCTCAGCCTTAGAGGCTCAGGCCGGTTGGGGACAGAGAACAAAGCTCCTTAGAGATGGGAGTTACCCTCAGTTATGGCTGTCACCATTTGCATGGTGGGACCATACCCTTTTTCAGGGATGGAAGTGATCTGGGCCACATCTGGTCTGGGTTTTTTTGCTTCTGGCCCAGACTCACTCTGGTCTGCCCTGCTGGGTGGCTTTATTGAGCCAGAGAACAAAGAGGGAGGATGTGCCCTGAGGACCGTTGCTAAGGCCACCTCCTCCCATCAGGAGCCTGGTGATGACTGCCCCACTGCCGGCGTCCCCAGCATCTCTCCACTTCTGCAGCCTTTTGTTGGCTCCATGAACAGCTGATCTCGAATCCCTAAAATGAAGTCCCCGAACGCGGACTGCCTGCCCACATGTCTCAGGGCCATGGCTCAGCGGGCCAGGTTTCTGCAAGGCATTGCGTGCCACGTATCAGTTTGGGCTCTCAGGAGTTTGTGAGCGTCAGATCCAATGTGTGTGGGCCCCACACGCGTGTGGTCAGTAAAACACGCTCACAAACTGGGCTTAGTGTCTGAATAAAGGCACCATTGCTACAATGAAAATCACAGGGTGAAACAGAAAACGATTTTAACAGAAAAAGTTTATTTTAAGAAGACACAAACAGCTCTAGCTATATAAAGAATACAGTCCGATTGCTGGTAGCAAGCCAGTAAGGAATGCTTTTTCTTAAAAAAAGAAAGACAAGAAAAACCCTTTGTATCATCACCCCACAGAGGGCTCCCTTCCATTTTGTGTTGGAACCCTAAAAGGACTGGGATTGTGATCTCTCCTTGTTTCTGCTGCTTCTTGATATTTTTGTCCAGAGACACATTCTCATCACTGGGGAGAACTGCCTTCCAGTTTAGGGTATTGGTCTGTAAATTCCTGGCTCCCTTATTTTTCTTAAATGCACTCAGTAACCACTGAATGGTAAGCGCTAATTTAACAAAAGTCCATCCCCAGCTCTGCGCACTAGGGCTGGCCGGTGCTCATTCCTCAGCTTGCTCTTGGCAAGTGTAGTATTTTTGCTGTTTCTGGATCCAAGGCACAAGCCTGTTTTCCATTCCTAATTCTGGAAATCCTAAACAGAAGGCAGAAAAGAACTGTTTCACGGGTGCTTTTAAATAGGGAAATCCTGAAAGTTACTTGTCTCTGACTTTTGAAAATTTACATTGCAGTAAGTGAGTAGATCCCTGGGCTCAAATGACAGAAATCAAACTAAAGATCCTTAAGAAGCAATGTGCCGAGCTAGGAAAGGCTGCAGCCTGAGAGCTGTGTCTGAGTGATTGAGTCCACATTGAACTGAAGTCCTAGCTCTCTGTGTGTGGGCCTGTCCACAACCGCCACAGAGGAGTTTCTTCAAATGGCTCCCTGGGGAAGAGGCAGCACAAGCCAAGCCACCGGAAAGAAGGTCTCAAAAGACAAGAAAGGGAAAATGCCTCAGGAGCCCCCGCCGCCCCATCATCTTGACCAGTCCCATCAGACCTGGACCCGGACCAGAGAACCGATGAGAGCACTGGGCACACGTGTGTGCGTGTGTGTGCATGTGCGTGTGCATGTGCGTGCACGTGTGTGTGTGCCTGTGAGCACACGCGTGTGTGTGGTTCATTAGTGAATGTGGCCCTCACAGTTCCGATGGAGAAACCAAACTCACACACACCTTCCCATCCACCCGCATCCCCCAATGTTTATATGAGCGAATGTGAAAATGTGAATCTGGTAGCATGAGGGGTGGAGCCGGGAGCAGGAAGGAGAGGGATGTGAAGAAGCTTTAGGGAATCCTTTTAGAAGTTCAGGAAAGAGGAGGAGGTGGGTGCCGAATGCTCCCTGGCTGTGGTGGTGCACGGGGCATCCCAAGAAGCCCATCCCAGGAGCAGGGAGAAACTGTGGGCACAGAATGCCTTCTGCACCTCATTGGTTTTCTCGCCAGGGCTGACTGCTGTGTCTAGAACAAGTCCAAACTGCATTAGAAAACGGACAGATCTATATTCTGGGTTTAAAACCAGCGTTTGGAACCAAAAAAAACTGGTGATTTCCCTAGGAAATGGTAGGCTGGACTGGAATCTTATGGCCTGGGCCATCAGACTTTCCAATAACAGCCCTAAACTCATGAACGTAGTACGGGGTGGACTGGGGCAGGGGTCCCCAACCACAATTTTGAGGGAGCAATGATGGGACGAAAGAAATAAGAAAACTCAGAAATCCATTCTTGCCTACCAGCTTACCCCAAACCCAGGGAAGCAGAGGCACATTGGATAACAGGAGCAGGTGGACTGGGGAAAAGAATGAGGGTTTCTACACCGAGGTAGTCAGTAATGAGGGGGAGAGAGGGAGAGAGGGAGAGGGAGAGACTGAAGGACACCACACTGAAGACTAATGGCTGCCCCTGTGCGGTCAGACTGGCCTGACACCACAGTAGACGGGAGGGCTGTGAGCCACATCACCTAGTACACAACCCAGTCACCACATGGAGCAGGTCACAGAAATGCCTGTCCCAGATGACAGTCTGAATTGGGGGTCAGCCTGGGGCTTTGCATGGCCTATGAGCTAAGAATGTTTTTTTAAACATTATCCAAGGGCTGTAAAACAAGCAAATGAACAAACAGCAGCAACAGAGACCATATGCAGCCCAAGAAGCCTAAAATAATTACTGTCTGGCCCTTTGCAGAGTTCGTCAATCTCTTGTCTAGATGATGGGGGAAATCCTAGCACTCTCCGGTGAGAAGCCTCTGAGCATGCCTGGAAAGGGAAACCAGAGGAGGTCCAGGAGAAACAAGGGAACAATGGAAATAACTGGAAATACCGCTCAATATGACTAGCACAACCCTAAAGGTGCATGCCTGCAACTCCGCAGAATAGTGAGGTATACGAGAATAGCCAAAAAGAGAGCCACACTAAGAAACATTAGGCAAAGAATATTCTGGAAAAGAGACTGCATGCAGAGCTTAGTACTGATGAGGGAATTCTGTTATTGTTTAATAGGATGGAGATGGAGTTTGAGCCCAGGGATTGACAAAATATCAAGCCAGGTGAAATTCTAGAACACAACTGAATAGCTCATAAGCATCTAACAGTTGGAAAATTTTTAATAAAGATTATGAAGAGAAGGTTAAAGTAGATTCTAGAAAAGCTAATATTGGTTTGTCCTACTTTAAATAAACACCAAATACAAAAGTTCACACTAAAAAAAAGTAGAGACATTAAGGGACAATGACAAGAGGAATCTTGGTTTTTCAAAACAAGTCACCAGAAGATTCCCTTACATAGGAAACTTCCCGGATGAAAAATGGAATTTGATCTATAAAGATCCAGTTTTTCACACAACTTTTAGGGAAAATATCCATTGTACAAAGCTGGGCACATATATTGAATTTGGAGGGAAACGAATGTTTCTAAACTGAAAATCATATTTGTCTTTGGATTCATGAATTAAAGAACTCTTGAACATTTTTCCTTAAAGCATATAGTTCACTGAAATAATAGGGAAATTCATGTGTCATAAATGTAGAAGTCAGCTTTGGGTTTTCTATAAATGTAGTGCTTTAAATGAAAACACACTGGGCCCAGAGGCAGGAGACCCGGAGTTGAGGCTGGGCCCTGCCACTGACTCACAGTGTGATCGTATACAAATCATTTGACCTATTTGGGTTTCAGTTTCCTCATCTGCGAAACAAGAGAGGTTGGTCCCTTTCAGCTCTAACATTCTGTGACCACAGATAAATATAGAAATAAGATAAATACAACAATCTAGAAATAAGAAATATTCTCCAAAGTAAGCTTTGGAGTCAGTAGAAAAAAGTAGCAATGAAATATAATAAAAAGAATAAAATTTTAACTACTAGCCAGAGTAAATACATCTCATTTAAAAATTAATGAAAAGGTTTGTAATTTACAATTCATCAGGAGACTTCAGAACATACACATTGATATTTCTTCACCGTCATACATACAGAGGAAGGAATGAGTTTGAGGTGACTTGTACGATGGGCACAATGCTGCATTTGCATGCATAACATTTTATAAAATTGGACTTTAAAAAAAGCAAGACCATGTAAGGAATAAATTTCTATAAAGCTTGGCATTACAAAGAAGCTGAGAGGGTTAACTGGCTGTTCCAGGTCAGATTTTGTTTTTGACTCTGTTGCTATCAAATTCCACTATTTAGGCAAAATCTTAAAATCAGATACATTATACTTCTGCCAGAGCCCTCCTGGAGAACAGCCACCATGGTGAAGACAGGCATTTCAGAGTTAGCGATACCAAACAAACGCTTTTCCCTTTTCTCGTTTGTGAGTTAAAAAAAAATTTAACCCAAACCAGGCCAGATGTGCTGGTTAAGTCCAATCAAAGGTTTTGCAGGTTGAGCAAGTGTTTGATTGAATCTGACAATTTCTGAAAACCAAACAAACGTACGCCCAACCAAGATGACAGTATATACCTCTTGGCCAGAGGCTGATCACTGTAATGACAGCCAGAACAAGGGGAAAGGTTGGAATCATTTGGAGAGTCGTGGCTATAGTGATTCAGTGGCTTGAAGTGTAACGTTACTGGAACGCGCGCGCGCACACACACACACACACACACACTCCAGGGATGCTGCCATTGCTGGTTCTGGGACCACACTTTGAGAACCACTGCCCTAGATTTTGGGCTTTACTGAACAAAAGTATGTACCTAGTTAATGTTACTCATGCAAATTTCTTTTCGCTAAACTTATTAAAAACACCCCAAATGTGTGTCTATGAGCATTTGCTACTGTATTCTTCTACAAATCTGTTTCAAAGTACGCTAAAACTTTGCTTATTTCATATCATTATTTAAATCATTACACTTTTTGTTGCCCTTTGACAAAGGCACTTCTTTGTACCTCTTTTCCACTCTCTTGTCCTTTTAAATCCCTAATATCTTCATCACTCATAGCTGGAATACATGCCAAGGCTTTGAAAGGCCTGGGGGCTCTGGTATATAAATGGTCTCATTCTCACACCAAGCCGCAGTGACCGCCCATAACAGATAAAGTGCGGGAAGCACAGTCTTGTGTTCAGGAAAGTTGTATCTCCAACAAGTTTAATAATCACCACCAATACTGGACGACTGACATTGATCGGACATGGATTGGACAGTTTCACCTTTCACAAACAGGACACATTTTCACAAACTCTTTATATCCTTGTGTTCTTTTACTCAAATGGTAAGTAGTATTAATTCCACTTATGTAAAAATGGTAATGTACAATATGAATGATCTAGGCCTTTTCAGTGGCTTTTAGTAGCCATTTCTGAGAGTCCCTTGGTAGTAACCATATTGAATAGCACTGAGTATCATGACAATTTAACTGACCATCAGCTATGAACTGAAATGATTCCAGGAGATTAAGGTACTTTCTATATTCCGGAGTTAGCCATCAGAGAATTTGGCCTTTCTGTGGTGAAAAATACACTTCTACAACTAGTTGATGCCTAACATTCTGCAAGCAGAACTTCATTCCTTTGGCTTAAGGCTTTTCCCCTGTTAAAATGCAAGTGACCCTCAAAAGAGGTAGCATTAAGCATAAGCCATAATCTCATTGTAAATGAATTTTTCCCTTTCCTGAGAGCATGTTTTTCGTAGAGAGGAGGAGAACAAAGTAGGAGGCACTGAGGAGAGTTGGTGCTGGGAAGTGAGGTCTGGGGAGAATGGAACAGAAAGAGGAGACGGGACCACAGTGACAGACCACCCACTCATTCACCACTTTGCTGGGGGGCTGTCCCTGTGGGCACTCCTACTGAAATGGGTGCTAAATTGCCACTTGGAGCAGGTGACTTAGAAATCAGCTATGTTTTCTGATACTATTGAAGATTCTTTACCATATAAGCATACAAAGGCTTACAGCAATGGAAAAAATAGATAGCAAGAAAACATTTGGTGCAACAACAGATAGGGAGTTACCCCCCAAATCAGAGGGACTATACTTGTTCAGAGGAAGAGAAGCTAAACACATTACTCTACAGAGTGCAAATCACAGGGCTGGGACGAGGGTAAGGCACTTGCACGGCCCTGAGAGTGGGCGCCTCCTTGAATCTGGCACGCTAGGCACCTCGCTCACCTCACCCTAGTCCTGGCCCTGGCAAATCATATGAAAGTGAAAGCTCACCATCATGTCACAGACTGGATGAGAACAGAAGGCTGAATGAATGAGGAGCAGGGCACTGAGCATGAACTCGTCTTTCTCCTGACTAGTTCATTTATGAGGAAGAGGGCGGGTGCACGGACAGATCTGCGCAGACCGCAGGTACAGAGAGACTGTAATCGGATCTATGTTGTCTAGACAGTTGACAATGATGCCAGGTGAAATGCTTGTTGGAAGAGCCTGGTAGGATCGCCTCTGTCTTTGCACGTTCAAGGTAATGTGTCCAGATCAGCTGGTCAATTTGTGGTGATGACGCTGATGGGAACTATTTTGCCGCCTCTTGTCTCACCTCCTTTATGGGTGAGCTGTTGGCCAGGGATGCAGTTCCTGGGAATTGGGGCCGAGGAACAAGTTGGGGCCAGGTGGGAGGCCCAGGTCGGGGAGGCTGCGGTGGTCCAAGTAGTACAAGCAGAGAAAAGGAGACACCAGCCAAGCTTGCTGCTGTACTCAGAATAACTTGCTCTCTCCCCTCAATATTTGCACCACAAACATGTACTGAATACCTACCAAGTGCAAAGCATCTTTAGTTACCAATTAACCTCCTCTCCTGGGGCTGGCTCCCTCTATTTCTGAGTGGATGGAAGTCAGTCTAGCAGGGCCATCTGCTACTATTGGTTGGGATCAGAGGGGGAAAAGGGGTTAGGACCAACTTGAAATGGAAGCTGACCTCCTGGGGCCCAACTTCATGTCACTCAAACCTCTTCTCTATTCCGCCTTCAAAAAGTATTGTCATTATTCTTCATTCTAGTACTAGCCATAGCAGTAGGTTCTCTGCAAGCCTTCCTGAGAGGGGCTTTCAGTCTCTCTCCTCCAGTCTCGGCAGAGTAGCTGCAGAAGGCAGCAGACATTGTGGGACGTGCCTGGGTGGGGGAGAGAGTTGGTGTTGCAATAGTCAAGGGTAGGAGAGCACTGGAGTGTTGGGGGTAGGAAAGGTGCTTGGGGTTCTGTTAATCAGTGACTGGTAGAAGTTCCATAGTTTGGTTGTTTGGGACTAGGTCCACCTGTTGCAAAATATTAAATGAATATTTCCAGTCCTAAATGTTATCTCTGACCATACACTCTGCCCCAAATCCTCTTGTGCTAATGGGAACACCACTGGGCATTTGAGGGCCATAGTGACGATGTAGAAGGTGTTCTAAAGATTCGGGGCATAGAGTATTGTCGAAGAAAGCAAGAATCAAGGTACTTGAAAAACAGAAAAGTGTCTGGGCATTCAGCTTTAGAATATTGGGGGAAACCTCCAGAGGTAGCAAGGTGAGGGGAGAGGCACAACCCACTGGAAGTAGGAAACAAGAAGCTTCCAGAAAAATCAGCAGAAGTAACAAGTCCTACATTATGAGTCCCATACTCGGCTTTAGAGTTCAGCTAGTCGTAATGGTTCCCAAGGAGCAGGCCCTGGCAGCCTTTCACTTTTGTCAAGTAAAAGCACAAACGCTCCTTCATTTCCCTACAGAGGAAGATGTTTCTGTCTTTTGGAATTCTGAGTCTGGGGCAGGCAAGGTGGAATTCATATATAAACTAAGGCCAGGGATGAATCTATTTTATTTCAGGCAAAAATCCGTGAAATTTATTGAAGACCTTCAAACCAAGTAGTTTCAATACTTTCAAAAGCAACTGGGCTTTCGCTAGCTGTTTTATTATTTTAAGTGGTTTCTTTCTAAGTCAGAGGAAGTGCTGATTGCAAGGGAGCTGGTAGGCCTGGCCTGTTCCCAGAAGTCTCGAATTCAGAACTGTACCAACTGAGGGCCTAGGCCTAGAGCTTCTCTGTGTGAGAGGCCCTACTCTTCTTAGTACTCGGTGTTGTTTTTCGGCTGCTCTGTCTGGCTGGAGTGCGGGCAGTTGAGCTAAGAGCTTGCTTCTCATTCGTGAACAACAAGACCTATGGAAATTGAGATCTGCCTGTCTCTGGAACTCTTACTGCGTCCTCCAGGAGGTTGACCAATGAATCTGTTGGGTGGGGGGTGAAATAGGAAGGGGTCGGGGAACTCCCTTTGTGAGGCAGGCTACAATTTCCCTTGACGTTTCTTTTTGCCTCTTGGGATGGTAGACAATTAGCTTGCCCTCACTGGTCAGCAGGTTTTCTTTGTTCAATGCTTTGTCTGTCTTCCCCCCAACCTTTCAGAATCAGATATACGAAAATCAAATGAATCACTGCTCTTGCTCTGCTTAGGAAATTGAGCTGACAAGAATAGTTAGCGCCTATAAGCTTTGGAGGTGGAGGGATCGCAGTGGCTGTTCTGGAGGTCTTTCAGCATCCCATTGCCCCAAGTCTTACACTGTACCCCAGCACAGTTAATTGAAAGTTGATCAAACAGCAGAACCTAAATGACAGAAAGTAGCCCTTTTTTTGGTGTTATGGGCCATAGCAACTTGCAAGGCTGCCTTTTAGATTTTGGATCGATCCTTTTAGTTTAAATGTTCATGGTTCTTGGAACAAAACCAACCACAAACCGCAATCTGAATTGAATGGTGAGGGGCAAGGTGCACTTACTTTCTATCTTCCTTGAGCCTTTGATGATGCTGTTCCTTCTGCTAATTACTTCCTGTAATGAGTGTTATATGCAAATGAAATGAGAAGTCTTAGAATACAGCATGAGCTGGGCACAGATCCTGGCTACCGCTGTTGACAGACTCTTGAAGGATCTCAAGGCGCACGCGTGAGTTACCTTGGCTAGATCTGAGTGAACAAATGACTGTCTTTCTTGTTTGTTGGCTGAGCTTGGTTCATCCAAAGCAATCTGGTCCAGGCCTTTTCTAACTAATGGGGGGGGTCGTCTCTATGTTTATTGAAACTCATCACCCTGATCTCCGTGTAGACAATCAAGCTGAAAAAGGCATGAAGTTGCAGGACAGAGTCACATTCATATTTTGCACCACAAAAGCCATCCAATCAACCCCATGCCGAAGTAAGTGCACACTTGCGAACCTCTTATGTGTGGAGGGGAAGTTAAACTGTGGCTGAGGAGGCATTAGAGTCTTTCTGTATCAAAGGGAGCTATCCGTAATGGCACCCTGTGCTCCCCAGGTTTGGCAGCTCCCAGTCTGCTCTCACACTGTGCCCCTCGGTGACAGGAGCCAGGGATGGAGCAGCCAGGTCATTGGGCCATTGACTGAAAAGGTGGCACATGTGCCCTCACATCTGAGAGCTTCTTAGTTAGTGCGCACCACCGGGGGAAAATAAGAAGAAACTCAGGAGTCAGTCAAGGCAAGACTGCAAGTAGGAAAATGTAAAGTGTCTGGAGATGATTAAGTGCCTGATGACTTTAGCTCTAGATGAAGTGGCCTCTCTCCTGCCGTCCAGAGTGTGAGTTACTGTGATAGAAATGTAGGCTCTGTCGTTATTCCCAAGGTTCCTTTTTAAAACCTTTTCTCTTTCCTCTTCTCTACCCAAGTTTAAGAAGTAAACCCTGTGTATTGAACCCAGGGCTTAGGTACTGGGGTTATCAGTGGTTTCATAGTCTTTTGAAAATTGTGCAATAATTCTCCGAGCCAGTGGGTTAGTGGTCTTCAGCAGTTCGGCTGCTGAGGGGCGGGATTTTGGAGTTGCCTTGCTTCCCTTCTTCTGTAGCAAGGCCTTGAAATCATCATTTCTGCCAGCATCTAGGTTGGCACTGCCGCCCAACCCTGCGGTGGCAGCCGACTCACTGATCGGAGACTCAGCTGTGTTCTTTATCGGCGAGTGGGAGCTCTGTCTGCTGCAGGCAAAGGTCTCACCAGGCTCCTTCCAGCCGAGTAGCTTTCTCTTGGACCTAAATAACAGAAAGTTTGCTTTGAGTGAGTTCACGCAGCAGATGTTTACCAGTGCTTCACAGACCTCCATGCTAGTGACATGATCTGAGAATGGCCGTGCAGCAGCCTGGCAAGCAGTCGTATTGACCGGCCTTCTCCCTCACTTCTGTGTCCTCAGAATTCCCTGTTGGGCCCTCTGTCCCCACATGCCTTTCAATGCCCACAGCTGGAGTCACTTGGCCTGTGCCTGCAGGCTCAGTCCTGCCCAGGTTCTAGGACCAAGGACAAATTCTAGGAATCAAGGCTAGCAGCTCAGTGACTCTGAACCAGGACAACCTGGAGAGAACGGTCCTATTCTGAACTGGTGCTCCAGCTCCAATAACTGGGCTCTTTCCAGTTTTCTTGTCACTGAGCCCCTAACTGGTGCCCCTGTTCAATAACTGGTCCCCCTTTGCCCAAGTTCCTGCTTTGATATACTGCCTGGTGCCCTACTTCACCTCTTGATAATATTTTTTGGTACAAGGAATTCTGTGAAGGGTTAAATGTCTCTGACTGTAGACAGCTGTGGGAGAGCAGATGGAGCCACAATAGGCCAAGCGGTTGCTAGGAGACGAGGGGCCTCTCACTTAGCACCTGGTCCTCCCCCTGCCCTCCCCTCCCCGCCCCGCCCCTCCGCCCTCCTCCACTTCACCCAACCATGTCAGTGAATTTGAGATGTGAGGCCTTGGACTGCACTCATATATGTGCGTATCTGAATTTAGTCTCCAGTTACATTTTTTTTTTTTTGAGACAGTCTCACTCTGTTGCCCGGGCTAGAGTGCCGCGGCGTCAGCCTAGCTCACAGCAACCTCAAATTCCTGGGCTCAAGTAATCCTTCTGTCTCCGCCTCCGAGTAGCTGGGACTATAGGCATGCACCACCATGCCTGGCTAACTTTATATATTTTTAGTTGGCTAATTAATTTCTTTCTATTTTTAGTAGAGACAGGGTCTCACTCTTGCTCAGGCTGGTTTCAAACTCTTGACCTTGAGCGATCCGCCTGCCTCGGCCTCCCAGAGTGCTGGGATT
>CAUYRT010059342.1:0-11827 GCA_963574885.1 Lepilemur ruficaudatus
GCCTGTAGTCCCAGCTACTCGGGAGGCTGAGGCAGAAGGATTGCTTGAGCCCAGGAGTTTGAGGTTGCTGTGAGCTAGGCTGATGCCACGGCACTCTACAGCCCGGGCAACAGAGTGAGACTCTGTCTCAAAAAAAAGAAAAAAAAATTCTTCATCATATGGTTAAAGTTTATGGGTCAAATTTATTAAAAAGTTAATTTGATTGATAAGCAATGGTTAAGTTCTTAAATTCCAAAATTTAAAATCTCCGTAAACCCAGGATCTTTTCAATGAACATGTTGATTTTATCCCAATAGTGCAGACATGTCTGCTGTTAACCATTTTAATTGCTATTATAAGTTTTAAGTGCTATTAAACCGCATTATTGGAAAATTTAAGCATTCTATTGTTTTAAGGTTCATTAAGCACAAACACTTTCAGTCATAGTTGTAGTACTACGTAGGTCAAGAATTCATACTCTTATCTTGAAAGTGATAATTATTCTCCTCTGTTATCTATTGCCAAAGCAGAATGAATTGAAAGTTAGTGTCAGCCCTTGAAAAATAACCATGATGGCTTGAAAAAGTAATAGATAATGCTGTATTGAAATAATAAAAATGTATGGTAATACTATATTAAAATGTGCATTGAAGGAATATAAATATTAACTATCCATATCAAGTCATAAATTGCAAATAATAAAATTAAAATATAAAACATGGATTAAAGGTAATTTTATTATGAAGCAACACCATGTATTAATTTGTCCCACAAGTCTAATAGTATCTTTGATGGACATTTATTAACAAATTCCATATAGTAAAACTACCATAGAGAAAAAGAATTAAAATCAACTAGTAGGTATAATGAATGCATTGATGGTATATACATCCATAAAAATCAGGACTAACTTATCTATCATGAGAATGAAAGATTTGTAGCTTAGCTTCTCAATGGGGGAAAAAAAAGCCTCAGAGATTGTTTTACCTATATTATGATGTTTTAAACTTGTATAATGTTTCTAATTTCACCAGAGTCCTCAGAGCTGATGGGTTTTACCTGTAAAGAGGACCCAGAGGATCACAACATGAAAGGACTCAGAAACGTGCAAAAAGTGTTTCTGAGTCCTTTCATGTTGTGATCCTCTGGGAGACATTGAAATCATCTTTAGAAAGCATATCTGGTGATTTTTTTTTTTTTTTTTTTTTTTTTGCCAAATAACATACCTTTAGACTCCCAAGATCTGCATTTACTTTTGTCCACTAGAAGAAGAGAATTCCACATTTCTTTTGAGAAATTTGCCCCCGCTACTATCAGTACATATGTTTTTGGATGGCTAAACTCGCCAGCTCCAGAAAAGGAAGAAAATTAATTGGCTTAATCCATTTATCTGGCCAGAGTGATTTAACCAGGCAGAGGCACATTTTGTGACAGTGAGAGCTGGCATCAGGACTGTTGTCCTACTTACGAATGAGGGAAAAGGCCCGTTCTTTCTCTATTGGGTTTTTTGAGATTATGAAGAAGAGAGACTAGAAATTCTTGTGGTTGCCTTACAAATATGCAGGGGAGAGCTAGTTTGAGAAGGAAGTCAACATGGAATTGCTGCCCCTGCTAGTTTTCTTCAGTCCAACCAGTGCTCCATGAGGCCCTCCCGGATCTTGCTGTGCCCAAATCCAATCCAATATGTTAATACAAACTTTGTAATTAAGAGAAAAATAAATTCCATATTTGACTTAATAGAGTTTGGATTTGGCTTTCTGTCACTTTCAATTGTAAGAGTCATAGTTGATTAAAGATACTAAAAATTACAAATCTTTCCAAGGTCAAGGTCTTAAAATGGCCCACGATTTAATTGCAGGTTGGAGGTCAGTGCAGGGCCCAGAATCTTGTCTGCCAGCTTTCGGTTTACTGTTTCTGCCTCTATAAAATGTTGTATTCTTCAGTTATTGCAGATACTTCTGGAGTCTGGAATGCTGGCTGCTTAGGGAGTGCACCTCATCACCTGGGTGTCAGGGTTTAGCTTAGTTTATCTGTTGACAGCATTTTTACTAAAAGGAGAAGATATCCATGTTCAAAATGATATAAAAGTATATATTTTTGGATTTTCTGGAATAAAAATGCCTTTGAATATAAGAAGAGTAGTAGTAGACTAAGAAACAAAAGGCAAGTAATAAATTCAGAAAGTATATGGATATGTAGTAGGAGAAAAAAATCAGTCTTTGAAAACTGAGATTTGGGGGTTGTTTGTTATCACATCATATTTTAGCTTAAGCTGACAGACTCAGAAAAAGGAGACAGGACATGCCTAAAACTGAATTCCTCCATCTTCTCTGAAAAATCTTTACAACGTACAGTCTACTTTATATCAGCTTATGTTAATGTGGAGTCGGGCTCCTGGACCTGCGTATGATCTTTCAGGCCTTAGGCAATTATGAAGGCTTCACCAGGTGGAGTCCTTTCCGTGGAGGAAAGCCGCCCTGCCACCACGCTTGGGGTGCAGCCCGCACTGCAGTCTCTGAAGGGAGGTGCAGCCGAGGACTCAGGGCCCCTGGCCGCCCGTGCTCTTCCTCATCTCTGCTTTCTTAGTCCAGGCGTCTTCATTCAGAGGCCTCTTTATCAGGGGCTCCTGGGCCAATACCTTCCTGGCACCTCTCTGCTGAGTCCTTCCTACTGAGCGCTGGGGAAAAACCTTAAAGACATGTTTCTTCACCCTGGCTCAGTACTCAGTACTTTCCCTCTCCTAACCCGACCCTCTCTCCTTTCCTGGGCTATTGGGTCCATAAACTGACATAAGCTTTCTGTTTGAGGCTCCCTCAGCTGTAAGATGATCCTCAAATCTATGCTGATCCACTTGACCCTTGCCTGGAGCCACTTGACCTTTGCCTGGAGCCATTCTGCAGGGAAAGAATGAAACATTGAGAACAAGCAGTTTCCTCTGTTTAGCCTCTTGCTATGCTATTGCAGTGATCAAAGACTTGACTGTTACCTTCATTTTGGTCTGTTGTCTTAATCAATTATTCAGACCCCAGGCAGCTCAGCTTTCTCCAGCTCAGTTTTGCTCTTAACAGTTAACTCCTCCAAACACCAAGTCACTTTTTTTGTTTGTTTTAGTTTTTCTCGTGCTCACATCCAATCAATCCGGGAATAATATTGTCATCATTTTCATCTCTTCCGCTGCTATCACCCTGGGCCCTGGCGATATCATCTTTCACCTACTGTTCTCCCTGTTCCTACAGTTGTCTAACTATGGTCTATTCTCAAAACAGTAGCCAGAGTAATCCTGTGAAAATGTGTCAGGTCCTGTTACTTCTTAGATCGAAACCCTGCAATGGCTTCTCAGTTCTCTAAAAGAAAAAGCTAACATCTTTACAAGGATGGACAAAGCCCTAAATTGTTTGTACCTGTGGCATTTGCCATCCCTCTGACCTTGTCTTTTACATCCATTCCCGGCTTCAACATCTGTACTTCAGACAACTGCTTTGCTAACTCCCATGCGCCTCTTTCAGGTCTTTCTGCAGATGTCACTTCTCAATGAGCCCTGCTCCAGTCACCTTATTTAAAATTGCAACATAACTACCCCAACCCCACATACTTGATCCTCCTTATACTGCTCTATTTTTTTTCCCTATGTTTCAATAGTAGGTATCACTTTTTATCACACTGTCTGTTTTAGTTATTTTTATTTTCTAGTCTTCCCATCTAAGAGAATGAGCTTCAGGTAGCTATTAATAAAAATGTTGCTTTCTTCACTATGTTTTCTTCACTAATGAAACCCAATTCCTAGAACAAATATTTAGCACAGAATAGGTAATCAGCAAATGTTTTTGAATGAATGAATTAGTTAAAATCTTATTTGTAAACACAAAAAATAATGAGACTGCTCTGGATTATGATTTGGAATCCTATAGTTATCACCGTGCTTTAAATACTTCCTGTTTTCGACATCCTCCGTAGTACCACATTCTATACCAGTATGTGACTCTCCCTATTAAGAATCGTGTAATTCTCAAGGCATTTTCCTCTCACCTTCTCTTTCAAGCCCATTTACCAGATTAAATGATACATTTAATGGCTTAGTAGTTCTTTATTCTTTTCTTGAAAACCATACTAGATTGCAGAGTGATTTGGTAAGCCAATAATAAAGCCACCTACAGCATAATGTATCATCTGTAATAGATCATGTTTAATTTTCACAGATTCCTCCATTGTCTAACTTAAAGGAAGCCTTATGAAGCAATTGTAGTCAGCAATACAGGGCCAGATGGGTCACATTTTAAAGAACAAAGGCCTTTCAGGCCACGCCTTTAGTCATAACTCATTAGAAAGTTATACATAAGAAAAGCTATAGATAAGCAAATAGCAGGGATGATTAAGGTTTTTTTCCCCTCAAATTGTAGGAACATATTTGGTATTTTGAATTACTTTTTAGTGAACCATTTCACATAACCCAATGGACATTTTCATATTGATATATGAATGCTAAGGAAATGTAACCATGTATGTGAGACATCTATATTTTATTCATAATGTACATACTTACAGACACACATATGCACATATATAATAAGTTATAAAAATAAAAGGATATATATCCTATTTATTTTAATCATGAAGTGATAACAATTTGACAGTAAGTTCAGGAAGACTGATTTGGCCAAATGGATAAAACCAAGATAAAATTAACTCCATATTTCTCCTTCCAATTTAAAAAGAATATTTTATTACTTTTAAATTAATCACTCATAGTTTAAATTACTATATTTTAAAAATTGGCAACATGAAAATTATGATTTGTGTTACAATGGTAAAGACCTGTAGAATGTTCTGGACAGCAGATTGGATACATGTAAAACTTTCTGCAGGATCTTGTCCATTGTATTGGAATCTGTAATAAATGAAGAGATTGCAAATTCAGCCCAATGCCTCTTTCATAAAAAGAAATTAGTTTACCTAGACTCTTTACTTTGTCCCATATCTAGGTATTTATACAGATGTTAAACATTAGGTTTTCCATTATGTTGATTGATTCCAGTCATCTCAAGAATATTCCTCTCCGTAAGATGTCAGCACAATGGGTTTTTAAAAAGCTGTTGTTTTGAGTGATGATCATTAAGGAAAGGAATGTGACATTTCCAGGAGAATGTGAGCATTTCTATAAAATGTAATATTAGCTAGTTTGTGGTGGTGGAGAGAAATATATAACTTCAAGTATGTGAAATCCTTATGATAAGCTCTTGAATATTTGATCGTAGGGAAAAACCTAGATAAACAAAGATCCTTTCAGGGTATTTTATACATTTAAGGAAAAAAAACCACCATGTTCTTCAATGCTGCTGTAGTCCTTAAAACACAGTGAAGGTCACTGCAGTAGGAAATGTCTCTGCTGATTTAGATAAATGTGGCCTCATTCCAATATATTCTGGTTTTCCTTTTATCCAATTGAAAACCTACCACAGGTTTGTACTGTAGGCTGTCAGACAGAGCACAAATATTTCATAAACTGTAGTGGGCTTATTAAATTGGCACCAATTTTAGCCTTTAGGGCAGTTTACTTCATGATTTAAAATGCTTTTCCCCCCTCCCTTTTTTTTTATTATGGAATACACAATGCAGATGTTCCTATTTTGAAAGCCTAATGCTAATGAGATCTCCCAGTCCATGTGCTGGTACACAAATCTGAGGTTATCGACCATATTGTGGGAAGAAAAGTGGATATGGGAGATGTCCTGTTTACAGGTAGTTTATATTTAAAGATCCCCCAAATAAATTGGTCTTTTAAAAAATTTGGTGGTTCATGTGTTTAATGTATGCTTTGTGTTTGCTATAGTTATAATAAATAAGTAAGAAAAATTAGGTCTAAAAATCATGTAATAAAAATACTTTGGAACTTAAAAATCTTTTTTTGAGAGTTACACTAAGCCAGACATTATTAGAGAAGCTTAAAATGTATGTACTCTTAGTGAAATGGAGTTACTGGATGACATTGCACAGATGACTGACATTTGACTTACATTTTTTAAGGAACACTTTTTAGGCTGTGGTGAGAAAAGATCAAGGAAAACAAGAGTGGAGGCAGGTGACCAATTTGAAGTTCTATTGCAAGAATCTGTGCTACATTCCAGGGCCCTGGGAAGTGGTAGAAATAGTGAGGGTGGTTGCATTCTAGATATTATCAATACTTGAAGGAAGTGCTTTCTTCTCAAGGACTCTGACTGTATTCTGAAGCGGGAGTACCATTTCGCAGAGAGCATTTGTTCTTGGGAAAATATCCTCGGCATGATGAATAGCAAGATTAGGAAGGCCGTGGTCTTTTCCCATTGGTGCCAGAACCCAACCTTTTACATCACCAATGTAAGTGAAGAGTCTTGACTCAAACCTGGTAGCTGATTTCCCACTAGAGAATCCACTAGAAAACATCTACTTTCCTATGTCTGTGGATTGAAGTACTAAGTGAGTATTTAGCATTGAGTGACTCTAACTGATTCAGAATCCCAAGTCATTTGTAAAAATTAAAAAAAAAAATTGGCTGGGCGCTGTGGCTCACGCCTGTAATCCTAGCACTCTGGCAGGCCGAGGCGGGTAGATCACTCAAGGTCAGCAGTTCGAAACCAGCCTGAGCAAGAGTGAGACCTCGTCTCTACTACAAATAGAAAGAAATTAATTGGACAACTAAAGATATATATAGAAAAAATTAGCCGGGCATGGTGGCGCATGCCTGTAGTCCCAGCTACTCAGGAGGCTGAGGCAGAAGGATTGCTTGAGCCCAGAAGTTTGAGGTTGCTGTGAGCTAGGCTGATGCCATGGCACTCACTCTAGCCCGGGCAACAGAGTGAGACTCTGTCTCAAAAAAAAAAAAAAAAAAAAATTAACAATTCAATGATCTTGAGGAATGGGGTTGGACATACTTTTAGCAGTAAATATGAAGCATCATCGGAGTCTTGCTTTTAAAGTCCTGTCTGAGAAAGAAAAATCAATGCTGTGGAGCAAAGCTGCAAACTGGTCATATGTTGGTGGAATGAATTTGTTCCTAGAGGTTTATTATGTTTACCCTGCAAAATATTTGAAGTTATATTTGTCGTCAACATTTAGAAATTGGGTATTTTCATAAAAAGCCCCACAAAACTCAGAGTTCTCATATAAAAATCTGTGTTTCCAACTTGTAAGGTGAAAAAACTGAATAATCGTGGCCCACATTCCTATATAACACTGGGGGCTTGTGAAAATGCCTCGCTATTTAGACAGTATCCGCGTCTCTTCGCTCCCTCTTTCTTCTCCATAGTATATTTACATGGAGTTCTCCACCCTCCTGTTCCAATCCGCTGCTTACTAAGCTCTGTTGCATAGCTGGCATCTTGGGACGTCCTTTACTCTTCATTCTGAGAATTCTACTCACCCCCTACCTTGTTATATGCCTCATTTCTAGGATCCCAATACATGCTATTTCCCAGTTTATTTCCTCATTTGGTGAAGTGTATTTATGACAGTTGGAGAGCCAACTACAAAGTTTGGAGGAAGTACAGTCCACACAGGACCACCCTCACTTCTGACACCCATGATAAGTTTGGAAGTTTCCCAAAACGCCTCTCAGTTTTGATAATTTTCTAGAAGGACTTACAAAACTCACGGAAGATTGATTTACTCATGGTTATGGTTTATCACAGGAAAAGAATACAGGTTAAAATTAGCCAAAGCAAAAAGCACAAAGAGTGGGGTTTGCAGAAATACCCAATGCAAACTTCCTGTTTTTTCCCTGTGAAGTCGGTATGCATTACATGCCGGGCCTTGATGTGTGACAGCGTGCGTGGAATACAGCCAAGCACACATGCTCACCTTGGTGTTCAGTTTTTATTGGGGTTTCAGTATATAGGTATGATGGAGGGATTGATTTCACATGTGGTTGATCTCAGTCTCTAGGCTGATTGATATCCTGTGACCCAAAACCCTCAGCCTAAATTACCTTGTCTTTCTAGTACGGCCAGCCCAGCCTAAATCATATCCCTGGACTGTGCCGCATGAGCCAAGGCCCTCAGGTAAAGATACTTCTGTCAGGCATCAAATCCCAAGGGTCCAGATATTACCTTTCACATGCTGAGGGCAAAAGCTAGAAAAGCACTTTGGGCAAGGCTTAATATTTTACTGCATGCTAATCTATAGTAACTTCTTAAGAATGATACTTGGGAGACAAAAAAAAAGTATAGAAATTAATTTGGCAGGATAAAGAATTCCACCTTCTCCCTCCACCTATTTCAAGCTAACATATATTTTTCATTCTGAAGCACTACTCTAGTTTTTAAGGATGTTTTAAGAATTCTGATACCATTCTGACCCTTGATCAATTATAAATCACTTGCTTTTGCTCTCTGATGCTGTTAACATTTTCTCTGTATCCTTAATATTTTGAAATTTAACGATTATGAGTCCTGGACTCTTTTTATCATTCATTATATCAGGATTTAGTTGGCTTCTTAAACTTAGAGTCTCATGCTCTAAAACACTTGTATTATTTCCTTGCGAGGTCTACCTTTTTCATATTCTTTGTGTTTTCTTCTTGGAATTCCTGTTATTCAGGAAAAGAACTTCTTGAATTGATTATCTAAGGTGAGCTTTTTTGTTTGTATTTTTATGTCCTCTTTTGTGGCTATTTTGGAGAAGATTTTCATTCAATTCTTTCATAGAATTTTTTTAAAAATTTCTACTATCATAGTTTTATTTTAAGAATGTTTTATTTGCTCTCTCAATGTTGCTTTTATAGAACCCTGATTTTGTTTTATTGTCTTCTCTTAACATCTGAAGATATTAAAGCTAGAATTTTTAAAGTTCTTGTTTCTTGCTGTTTGTATAATTTTTAAGTTTTGAAGGATTTTTGTTAGCTTGTTTTGTTCTTAATAATTTATGTAAGAAGCTTTCCTCAAAGTCGGGGCATTTTTATAGTTTATTTATATTTACTTTGAAGACACTAAGATGGCTTTTGAAAGATCTGTGTGGGCAGGTAGTGACTGTTGACTTATAAGTCTCCCTGTAAAGGTGTTCAGAGGGGAATCTGGCTTTTTTATTAGGAAAATGCCAGCTGTCAGTCTTTCGTGGGCTTTTCTCTTGGGCAGATCAGTTGCAAGAAGGAAGGAGTCCTTCGAACTTTTACAAGGAGCGTAGGCCTGCCTCTTAGCATTGGTGTGTGTTGGGGGAAGGCAGTATGATGAAAGGGCCCACAATTCAGTATATAAATTTTAATAGTTTCTGGATGAAAATATCTACCACTCCCTTCAATAATACCGAGCATCTTCAAGATCAGAAAGTATGTGATTTGGTATTTCCCAGGATTAAACTCCTGTCTTTTACCAAAGTGAAGAGTAATTGCCTGTTTACCTGTTTTGAGGGGAGACATCTGGGATGTAACTAACTGCTTGCTGTACAAACTTTCCAGCAATCTTTCTTGTAATCAGTTCCGTAAACACTTCCTGTCTTGTGAGGTGCCCGATTTTTCCAAATCCTGAGACTTTCTATTACCCTGAAGGGCAAATCAACCTGTTTTATTTCCTTTTCATTGCAATCTTAGTTTTCAGTGTCCTCATGTAACTAATCTAATTGTCCATCAACTTTTTGGCTTACAAAATGTAGTTAATAATAGCTCTTGTTCGCCATACTGTTGTATCTTGTTCTCTTTTCTCTTGTGCATTTGCGCTAGTTTTTTTAACCTCTTTATTGCTACTTAGGGGCGAGGAGAGTGCCAACAGATTTTAGAGAAATCTGTGTACTTACCACCCCATGCAAGACCAGAAGTCTAAATCAACTATTGGCCAATGGAATAGCAACCTTTAACTAAAATGTGACCACTGTATTACCAACTCAGAGTTTATTTCGTCTATTCAAAACATGGATTAGTAAATCATTTTCTAATTGCATACTTCAGGATTGTGTATATAAAATGAAATAACTTGTAAAATTATGGCAGATATATTTTGGATAATCTGGGGGTATTTATTTTAGAGATACTTAAACACATATATTTATTTTAGGGCCTTACACACATATAATACATATACACATTCACTTACACATATATTCATCCAATTGCTGTTAAAAATCACAATGATTGAGTGTCTCTGATAACTGGGACCTTGAGCTAAGTACTGTGAGTGCGAAGATTGATAAGGTATGATTTTTGGCCTTTGGAGATCATAATTTAGCAAGGTTCCTACATGTGTAGAAATACTTTGGACACTAGAAGCTCAAGTGTCAGACAAGCTTTATATTTCAGAACACTGCAGAGAATCAGAAAGGAAACAATAAAAAGCTTTTATAAATGAAAATAATTGTCATATTATTCACAAATTAAAGCTCGACTGCTCAACTGTTATATCCATAGGAGTTCCCTCTATGCTCTCAGCTGGACTGCATTTGCCCACATTATAGATTTAATTCTAGTAAGTTTAGTTTTATGATTTCTCAGGATGCATGATATTTAAAGTAGCAAGTAACTAACGTAGACCACAGCCAAGAGGGAAGGGAAATGAATGGCATTAGGCTGAAATGATGCTTGACTCTGAGGAAGTATACAACAAGCAGTACCCACAACAAGCAGTGTTGGGGCAGTTAGAGGGTTGGGTGAAAATCTGGGTTCTGCTTCCTATTAAGGAGGTAGCCTGGGATGAGTCAGATTAAGTCTCTAGGCCTTAGTTGCTTTATCTGTGAAACTAGGAAAATGATCATACATTCTAGACTTCTTGGAAGGCTTTAATAAAAGAGTACATGTAAAACACACGGAAATTAACAACAGCATAATTAGTATGAAGTAATATTCTTATTCTTATTTTGAGAGCTCTACTGACTGGGATGATTCATAGTAATTGAAACAGCTTAACGCCACCGCCTTCAGTTCAACCCTTCAGCATGATACGGCATCTGGGAAGCACGTCGGCCAGAGTCTAACCCAGGAAAAACTCTGAGTATTTAAAAGTCAGTGAATTTTATGCAAAGAATTGTTTACGTTGTTATAGAATACACGAGAAGCTAAACAGAAAAAGAGACACCGAGGCAACCCAGAGATCAGCAACAATAGAAATCTTCTACCAAAGACGCAAAGCTCCCCAAGAAAAGCAGCTGGCACAGGCTAGAGGGACATAGGTACAGTGGGCGAGGGAGGCATACCTTGGTTAATCCCTTCTTCCGCCACCCAGGCCCCTAAAGGTGCCTCCCATTGAATGACTCCAGCTGGAGCGCCCTGACCTCAGAACTGGGGAAATCCAGCCTGGAGGTCATCCACGTGCTACAGAGCAGAGCAGGAGCCAGTAAGGGATGATTTGTGGACAGAACATGCCCAAGAGCAGCACAGACACTCACAACATAAGGTCTGCACACTAGAGAACCATTGCAACCATTAAATATTCAGACTCAAAATGTACCAAAAAATTAGTGCTTAAAACAATAAATTTTTAATTATGCAGGAATCTTGGCGGACTGCAATTAAATATTCCATTAAAATTCTAAAGAGCCGAGGCTGTGTGTGCGTGTGTGTGTGCACGCACGTGTAGGGAGGGAGGGAGAGAGGAGCAAGTGAATATTTAATACTTCCTGGGAACTCTTCAGGCCACACTGAGAATCTCTTTCCTAAGCTGCTACAGCACATCATACCCTTATCATTATGGCCAAAACATTGTATTATTGTTTACATTTTTAAAAATTTTCAATTGACACATAATTATACATATTTGTAGTGTTGACGGAAAAAAATCCAAACTCTGAAATATTTAAAAGAAGTTTATTCTGAGCCAAATTTGAGGACCATGACCCGGAGCCACTCCCAAGAAACCTTGAGCAAGTGGACTCGAGGTGGTTGGGTTACAGTTTGGTT
>CAUYRT010059343.1:0-133304 GCA_963574885.1 Lepilemur ruficaudatus
ATTGTTGTAAAAATATCTACCTCTCCTAGTAATCACAGAAGTGTTAATTAAAACAAGATTAGATTAGCAAAAATTTTCAAATGTGAAGAAATCAAGTGTAGGCAAAAATGAGGAGAGACAGGAATTTTCACTCAATAATTATTCTGTGTGGAGAATATTTGCATCAATTTGGAGAGTGGTTTGCAATATCTACTCAACTGCAGATTTGTGTACCCTGTGGCTGCCTGGAATTTCCACTTCTGCACAGACACTCTTGAGTTTTGCACACACATTGCACAAGGAAACATGTCTAAGGATGGCATACCAGCATTGTTTGTAAGAGTGGAAAACTTGGAATGACTTAGATGTCCATTGACAGAAACGTGGATAAATGAATTTTGGTGCATTGATAGAACAGTTGAAATGATCAAGTCTGATTTACACGTATCAGTAAGGATCCGTACTGAAAACACAAGATTACGTGAGAAAAGTGAGTTACAAAGGGAACCCACTGAACTACGGCCTCACGCACATTTTTAAAAGGCACACAAAAATACCTAATTTTGTATGTATGTATGTGTGTGTGTTTGTGTGTATGTATAGATATGTGTGGACATTTATGAAATTATATGGTGTATATATGTGTATATGACAATTTCAGAGTATTTGCTACCTTTGAAAAATGGAAGATGGAAGGAGCAAAAGAAGACGTTTAGCTTTAATAGTTCATATTTTGTGTGTTTTCAAATGTCTGGAGCAAATATGCTGATTGCCAACGGTTAAATTGAGGTATGGGATATGTGGTTATCCCCTTTAATGCTTTATGCATTTTTCTTTTTCTCGTCTTTTATAGTATTTTCTAATTAAATAGAAGAACACTTTCCAAAGGACAGTCTGCTTTGATGGAATAAAACCAAGAAAGTGTGGGGGCTGTGTTTGCAAAAGGAGCGCGGGGTGGGTATCAACGCCAACCTCTTGGGTACAGCACGCAGAGCATCCTAAACCAGCCTCACGACTACAAAAAATTTTTAAAAATTTTTTTAAAATTTTATTATTTTTAATATTATTCACGATCTTGCATTATTTGTGCCAAAAGTTTATCACACTAAACAGAGAGGAAAGGCTCCTAAACAGGACCCACTGCGACAGTGCCACCGCCAGACAACACGAAACTACCGCGAGTCCTGTCTCTAGCAACGTCTTCAAATGGCAGCCGCGTCTGGTGGGGCAGGTGTTACCCGTATCAGAATCCTTGCAGGTATGCATTACTATTGGAAAAATACAATCATTTCCCAGCAAATGGCCGTAAGCTCCTTGAGGAAATGGAGCTGTTTTCTGAATCATACAAAGGTAGCACGGGGAGTGAGAGCCGTGCAGATCTTGATGCTGTTTGTGGGAGGCCACTCGCCCCATTGCTCTGTAGCACCCTGTTCTACTTATTTTTGTAATTTAATACAACCTTCATTTTTTTTACCTTGTTTATGTACTCATTTACTTGTTCCTGTCTTCTCACCCAGTACAGCAAAGATTCCATGAAGTCAGGGACCCACTTTATTTCTTCACGTTTACTTCTCAAGTACCTAGTGCATACTCTGGCACATAGTAAATTCTCATAAATGCTGATGGAATAGACCAGAAGAAGGCAACGAGTCAACATCTTCTGTCAGGCCCTTCTCGTGCATGTAAACATTGTGCACATCACTGATACCTTGAAATGTACATTAAAACTACACTGGTGCCCTCTCAATCTTCCCACTTGTAGTCAATAATTTAATGATACCATATAAGATAATATGGAGACCAACCAATGAATTATGGCTCCCAAGCTAACGTGATAGATCAATACAGAACGTAAATTGTAGAAAGATCTTTAAGCAAAGTATTTTAATGCTGATTCTAACTGTATATTCTAACTTCATATGCATTCATTTTTAACAGCAAGTTAATTATATTTTACTGACAAGGATAGTGAAGGCATTGTAAAACATAACAAAAAATACAATATGTTGGATATTGCTGTTATATAAAATAACAACAATTTAAAACGAAATCGGTTGCACTTTTCCGTACTAGTAGCCTGAACTACTATAATAAATTGTTAAAAGACAAACCTAGTCAACTGATTTTATGTTCACTGTTGCAAGGAGACTATGATCTATGTAAGGTAAAGTATTTGCATATTTACAGCTACATTTACTTTAACTACCTGAAAGTCCAGTGTGACTAAAAAAATAAAAATGTTTTCTGATTTATATAATTGATAGATTAAAGACTTTCATCATGGGATTATTGTTATTTTAGTAGCCTTATATAGATGAAATACAAAAACTAAGGAATTTTCATTCATAGTTCTCTTATAGCAGGTATGAAACTACTATATAAGTAGAAAACAATTGCGTGAGTAGAAATTATTTCTGTGAGATGCTGTGTAGCCGTAAAATTAAATAAAACATATCTAAGACAATGTCAAGAGAAGGAAAAAAAGGAAATTATTTCAAATACAGTACTAATTATCCTACTATGCCATATTTGAAGGGAGTTTTTGTTTTTAAAAAAAGGTCTTTTAAACACAAATTGAGCATTTCAGTGTCTGTGATGCTCTAAGTTTGGGTTAGAATGTTTTTAAACCGTAGATTGTAACCCATTAGTGGTTGTGAAATTATTTAAATATATCATGACAATGTTGTTTTAATAAAATGGAATAAAAATATCAAAACCCATTACGTATGAGATACCATACTTTCTTCTACCAGTTGTTGGGCAGGCATTTATAAATAGTTGACCTTTGAACAATGAGGGGATTAGGGGTGCTGACCTCTGCCCAGTCAAAAATCCACATACAACTTTTGACTCCCCCAAAACTTAGCTACTACTAATAGCCTCGTGTTGACTGGAAGCCTTACCTATAACATAAACAGTCAACTAAACATATTTTATATGTTATATGTATGATATACCATATTCTCACAATACAGTAAGCTAGAGAAAAGAAAACGTTACAAGAAAATCATAAAGAGGAGAAAACATACTTACTGTTCAGTAAGTGGAAGTGGATCATCATAAAGGCCTTCATCCTCATCATCTTCACATTGAGTAGGCTGAGGAAGTGGAGGAAGGGGTAGGTCTTGCTGTCTCAGGGGTGGCAGAGGTGGCAGAGCTGGAGGAGGTTGAAGGGGAGGCAGGAGAGGCAGGCACACTCGGTGTCACTTTTACTGAAAAAAATCTGCATATAAGGGGACCTGCACAGTTCAAACCCATGTTGTTAAAGGGTCAACTGCACTTTAACTGCACCAAAGTGGGATCCTTCAGCAGCAAGTAAGGGACACTGGCAGTCTTAAACCACACGGAGAACGTACTGCGAGGTATGATATGACGAGTTCCCACAGCTGGCAGCGGCTAGGGGACCAGGCTTCTAAACCTCAGCTGTCTTGCGTCAGGTTGGCCACCCCAGGTCACCGTGGCTGCCACTGCTCTGGAGCTGATGCTGACTTTCCTCCTTCCATCTCCCTTCCACGTTGGCCTCGCTTACAGGTGCAGGCCAAACTTTTTCCAGTGGCATGGCCCAAACCTTTGGTCCTGATGGATCTGCCCCTTTGCTTCTGCCATGCAGGACTGCAGTGGTTTCCCACTAACTGCTCCGCTAGTGCTGGCTGTAGACTGGGTGGCCGACGGGTCACCTCAACGTCTTGCACATTCCTCCATACCCCCGTTACGTAAGGGCAAATCTCTCTTCCATTGAAAGGTATAATGCCCTCATTCACTACCACAATTCTGTTTGCCAGGGGAAGGAATGTTCAGAAGTGGTGGAGTGGAATGGATCTCTTCCCTCGTTGCAACCCAGGAACCCAGTTTTGGGGGCATTGTGAAATGTCCCCAATGTCAAAGTATCCGCAGTGTCGGTAAGCCCAGCAGGTACTCTGTGGGCAAATTTTACCCTTTCCTGAAGCAACTTCAGGATTTCAGCAGGTGTCCTCCTGAGGCTCCCCTCCAGCGGTTCTTCCTGTGAGTGTGGGTGTCCAAGCGGAAGGTGGGGTGCGGGTGGTGGAGATCCCAGCTTGGCTGGCAATGGACACCGGCACAGCTCTGGTCTCTACTGTCTTTGGGACAAAAGGAGACAGTCACCCTGCACCTTCCTGAAGCCTCCTAGCCTTTTCATATTGCATGTGTGGCCTGAATTGCCTCACGTGCCTGCTCTCTTGGTTGCTCCAGTGAGCTCCACGAAGGAAGGATGCACATGGTGCTCCCGTGCACTCTCTGTATGGCTGAAGTCCAATCTTCCATCGGGGAGCTATGAGCCAGGAGCCACCGGCAGGGCTGTGAGCTTGGCCGTAGCTGGAAAGTCCTATGACAAAGCCACTGAACCCCTCAGGAGAGAGCTGATGTGCTTGCATTGCCTGGAGCTGTCGGACTTTCCAGAAGCGTAGTATACCCGTGTGCACTTTACTTGGCCTGTGCACGAAAGTGAATTTGACTATATAAAGGTTACAGAGCATCAGTAAACACAGTGAAATCAAACGTTAAGTAAACACTGCTTCATCTCTGCACAGTCAAAATGCACATGTGATGACCTGTTGTATTTTAAGTACGTGTGTATGTGCATACACATGTATGTGTGAGTATGTTGGTGCATATTCATGTTTTTGACACACTAACTGCATCTTATTTAAAGATTAAGTTGGTTATGATATTATTATGAATTGTACATGACTGCATATTCAGAAATGCTTTCTACAGTATGAAGAAAATTAAATCATATTTTTCTCCTCTTTAAGTCAGTCAGAATGGGGAAATTACACTGCGTTAGGGGACATACAGACATGTGTGTTAGCATTAAGCAAGCAAAGCTTTGAGTTGTGTCACCACAGTCAAAATTAACGCAGAGCTGGGCAATTATAATACATGGTGAATTCAGCCCAAGAAAGCTGTCAATTTGCAAATGATAATAATAATTGTTTAGAAATCTGTCTACTTTTCCCGAACTGCAATAATTGTTTTCCCTCCTACTTTGAGTTATGTAGATAATTACTTCAACTCTCATTTCATTTTGCTATTGTGTAGATAAAGGTTTAGGCAAGAAAAATCCCAAAACACTGAACTTCCATAATTATTGGCTCCTCAACTGTAAAAGGAATAGACCGAAGCCAAAAACTTTATATGACTCATATGCATAAATATAAAAAGGGGTTTTATGTGGTTGTATTTATCTGTTTTAATCATCAGAAAAAATTGAGAATCCCTCATATATCTGTGCATTTTAAGTGCTCAGGCATGTTTGGAATCATAATTCAATGCCCAGAGCCGTGTGACTGTTTCTTTGCAAGCCTCTGGTGAACATGCACTGCCCTTAATACTGTGAAGCCAGAATGTAACAGAGTTTTCCCTTTTTTTTCCCCAATATACTGCTTGCTCCTTTAGAGCATTATTTAACTTCAAAACCAAATCTATCTTCTCTAATTGTCAATGGAAGTAGTGGGTTACCATAGTTACAAAGTAAAGAGTGTTATTGAAAAGAAGAAAAGGAAGACTAATGAAATTTTAAATGACAGATTCAAAGATACGAGGAAATTGCTCCAACAGGGAACTGGGAACTTATCAAGCCGCCGATCACAGTAAGTACCCTGCAAACATACCAGTATCTGGGTCAGAAAGTCTTTTCAGATTCACTTACGCCAGTTCGACAACGCCTCAACATTTGGATCCCGACAGCAAGGCGGATCCCGCTGTGAACGCCTGCTCTCCGTGAGTACCATGCACCAGGACACCTCCAGCAGGATAACCAGTGCACGCTGCCTCGCGGGAGAACTTGGCCCAGCGTCTGCGGAGAATGCCTGGTGTGTGCGATTTAGGATTTCCTTGCATCGCCGAGTTTCCCTCAGTGCTGGAAAGTGATGGCAGACTGACCTGTTAATGATCTTACAGTGTTTTTAAAGGAAAGTGCCATCCCCCTACAGGGTGTCCAAGACATATGTAGTGGATACGAAATACTTCACACAACTCTAGTATAGTAAGATTTGTTTTTGCTGAGGGTGCATCAATAAGGAATTTGTTGAAATACAGTGTATTATACAAATAGAATATTCATATAAAATGATAAAAGGAAGGGGTAAGGTAAAAAATCTTAGGCAAAACTGAAAATTTACCTAGTGAATAAATTGGAAGAAACCATGATTTGAGAATCCATCTACTTCACGTCACTCATTAAAACAACATAAGATTTAACTTCATGTTTGTTAGAGTAGGAAAAAGTACGTACCGCAAGCACCATTATTGCTCCAGACTGGGTCTGTGCAGAACTTCTAAGAAAAGAGGTAGTAGTTGGCATTTATGTGCTGAAGATTGTGTATTTTGAGGTTTTGAGAGCCATAAAATTGATTTAAAGAATGGTTTCGAAGGGTGAAAAGAGAAATGCACGACAATTAGAGACATGCAATTAAATTGGTTCATCTCTAAGTGCCTCTTAGTAATTAAGAGTTCATGCTTGGCAAAACCCCATGAAAACAGATTTAAGGCTTAAGACAGTGAGAGCACATCAATACAAACCCACCCCCATCTCCTCAAAGGGACAGACGACGACTCAAGGAGCAGAAGACCTGCGATCAGCAGAACATGGTCTAAAAATGGTAAGTGAATGATTATTCTGAGTTTAATTCTTATTTGCTAGGCTACTCGGTTTATTCGGTTCTTCCTGTTTAGTAGTATTGTATATGGTTACATTCCTAGAGTACATACATCCAGTATATAGACCAATGGCTAAACACTCAGAGAGGTACGGCCTTGTGGCAACTGAGGGAAAGAGAGGGAGGGAAGAGGGGAGAGAGAGACAGAGAGAGAGAGAGAGAGACAGAGAGACAGAGAGAAGGGGGAAAGAGAGAGATAGGGAGGAAGGGAGAGAGACACACACAAGGGAGAGACAAGAGACAGAAGCTACAAATGACAGCTTGGGTTTTGGAACAGGAAAGCATCAAAACAGCCTGATAATCTCCTTAGCTGGGATGTGAGGTTTAGGGGAGGAAAGTGGGGAAGGGGGAAGCCTCTACAGACAGATAAGAAAAACACAACTAGTTTCAAAATCTCCTGGGCTTCCTGGTGCCCACACACTACTGAACCAGGAGCTAGCGCACACACCTTTCACCCTGACGCTTCCTGTTTCTCAAATCCTTCCTCTCCCCAGTGGCCCGAGTCAGCCTGAGAGCCTGGTTCCGACAGTTCTAGAGCTGCGGGGACATGGCTAACTCATGGAAACACTCATGCTTCATGTCAAAATCGTGCCACCACATCCGCCACAGCACCTGTACGGTGGCCCTCCGTTTCGCACATTCCACGGCCCACCCCAAAAGCCTGCCCTCCTACATTTTCCAAAGGACACGACTGTTCTCTGAAAATGACTCCTTACCACCTGAGTATAAACCTCTTCATCATTGCCTAATTCTCATAGAGTGCCTCTTATTTCCTTGTGCTAAGTAATAACTCAAATATTAAAAATAAACACAAACATTACAAAGAGCAACAATGAAATTGACAGATCTGATAGATTCTTAAAAAGGATTTAATTAGAAAACAGTCTGAAACCAATTTTGCATCATAGATTTTTAAGCATCTTATTCAAACCAATTTTCTTTAAGTAAAAACTTAACAGTGTCATCAAAACCACACTGATACAGGGATTCCATTTTCCTCTTACTTGGCGGGAACAGGGCTTGGTTGAGCCGCACCAGGTTTGCCAGGGACAGCTAGAATAGAAAGACAACAATCTAAGCAATAAGATATTACAGTGCAGGAAAATATAAGCTATTTTTATAATTGCAGGGTGTTTTTTTTAATCATAGATACGATTAGCAGTAATAAAAAAAAATCAGTAGGAAAAATTTAAACTTAAGACGTTAACTCCACCCCTAGACTAGAGGAGGGTTTCTTGGCCTTAGCACTACTGACATTTTAGGCCGGCTACTTCCTTGTTGCGGGGCTGGCCTGTGCATTCCAACATGCTTAATAACATCCCTCACCTCTACCAGTAGCACCCCTGAGACGTGACAACCCAAAATGTCTGGGCACAATATCGCCCCATGTTGAGAACTATTAGACTAGATTATGGGAATCAATATTTCTATGTCAATTTTTCATTTGGGACGCTACGTCTTTCTCCAATCTATATTTCATTACCTCTGTCCTTCTAAACAAATGAATGATTTAGTTTAAAATTGCTCTGATACCCTACCAAGTTTGTTAATGTAAAAAAGAAGTGAAAAAAAAGAAAATATTACACAAATTTATCGTTCATCAGCAGCAAACGGACTTACTACTGACGGTCCATGGGAAGCCAGGTCCCTATGCGTGACACGTGCTGCAAAGTGTGCAAAACACACTGCGAGATGTGACTCATACATGAAATTACCAACGAGCTTCTAGTGCTTCGGGAACGTGCTGAACCCCGTGGGAATTTTTAGTGGATTAGGACCCCTCAGAAATCACCGAACACAATCACTCACCATTATGTCCTGTTTGGCGATATTAACATACAGATCCAGCTGCCCTTTGTCCTGCGGGGAGATGTCCAACCGTCCACTGAAGGGGGAGATGGTCACCGTGCGACCGACAGGCAGGATGGGAAGGCTGTTGGTGAGGCCGCCGTCTGCCCACTTCTGTGGGGAAAAACACCCAGCTTCAGCACGAGTCAACAACATGTCCCACACCAGGAAAAGCAGTGAGGCTTTCTTTCCTTCTAGTGAGATCCAAGCCTTGGATATGCTCTTACATTATTATTTCCAATGACTAATTCAACTGGGGATCTGTTTTGGGAGCAAAACAAATCTCTGTGCACATACCACTTACCAATATAGGAACGACTGTGGACAGA
Source organism: Lepilemur ruficaudatus (assembly GCA_963574885.1). Taxonomy (NCBI): domain Eukaryota; kingdom Metazoa; phylum Chordata; class Mammalia; order Primates; family Lepilemuridae; genus Lepilemur; species Lepilemur ruficaudatus. The sequence goes on from CAUYRT010059343.1 coordinate 8,834, forward strand.
ATCAGGAAATCTCCCCAAATGTTTCAAAGCTTTAATAGATTATTTTACAGAAGCTGTGGCTAAATCCTTACTGATTGCAGTGCATGTCTAAGAAGCCATGTGTAATTAGCTTGGGGCCTGTGATTTAACCAAAGTGGAAAGTCAAGTTTACTGCTGACACTGAACAAAACATCCACCACCAGAGGAGGCTCCATTTTTATCATAATAATTGGGAATTGGCATTTTGTGTGGCAAACTTAAAAGTAAACAGAACAATCAGAAATCCTTCTAATTCCAAAGTGGCTCCTGAGCAGAGGAAGTAGGGGGTATGTCCTGACGACCCAGAGAACGGGGAGCACTGCATAAGAAACAAACATTCTGCAAAAGGGTTGCGGTGTTCTCCAACCCTCCCCCATAGGACAGTGACGGAGGGAGCAGAGAAGAAAAGCCTTCCAGCCTTCCACGGGAGAGAAGGAAGCAGGGTCTCGGGCAACGAGGAGGGATGGTGAGATGCTCAAGGTGTGTGCAGCCTCAGTGGTGGAGGACCCCCTAGAAAACCACGCGCTGAGAAATGGCAATAGAGAACCACGAAGACGATCCCTTCTGCTGTCTATTCCAAGGCCAACGAGTCTCAGCGCATACAGGAGCCTACGTACTCACATGATCAGCTGCAGCAACACAGAAACACACGCACAGAAATAACAGCCAAATTCTCCATGTAAAATATCCTTCAGAAAGTGCTAAATTCCTCTAAGAGGCAGGTGTACGAAGGATTAGGAAAGAGAGAGACCCTGTGGCTGGCAGTATTTGGGGAGGGGACGAAAAATAGATAATATACACACACAAAAAAGTCTGGTAATGGTTGAGAATGCCTCACAAGGAATCTTTAGTGGAGAAATCTACAAACTGAGTGTTACTTGAACATGCAAAATGCAATCTAGACAAACAAAGCTTTGCTGTTCAACACGAAGGTGGAGTGAAGAAGAAGAAATAGCTCAGTATAAAAAGTCCTTGACTCGGTTAAAACAATTAATTCATTTCTTCTGAGGCATCTCCCTTTTTTATGTCCTCCTTTCTTGGTTTTATTTCTAAAGATTGTGATGCAATGATTGGCATCACATTATTTACAAAGGCCGTGGGCAGCCACCAACTCCTCCAAAGGCAATAAAAGTAAATAAATAAAAACTAAAATAGGTTGAAAATTTATTTTGAGGGAAATGCATTTTGGTGGAGGAGAAAGTATAAGGAGATTGGATTAAAATAAAACTGACCTGGAAAATTTGCATATTGTCACTATTTTTAAAAGAATATGACATGCATTATTACATAATTATGTGTATTATAGGGACGCATTCATATGTGTAGTACACATTACATGTGTGTGTATATATACACACATATACATAAAATATAGCAGGTTAGATAAATGCAATCACAATGAGGGAGGTTTGCAAAAAAGAAAGGCCCAAAATATCTGATTCTGTCCCAGAGCTTGCTTTTTTTCCTCTGATTGCTTTAGGTATAAATACCAAATTCTGGAATAGGATAATACCCAGAGGAGGAAAAAAACTGGACACCTTCCAGAATTATTTCATGTTCTCGGCAGAACCTGTGACCGGTGATGTAAAAATTCATGTAAGTTTCATCAAGGAAAATTAAAGATATGTCACATAACTTTAAGTAAGAGCTCATCTGACTTATTCAACTTAATGAAAAGAAGGGCAATCTGGCTCATTAAATTGAAAGTATTATAATTTACTACGGGGTTAATGATTGCTGTTTCAGGGAATCACAAATCCTTTCTCCCAATTCTGTTTGCTCTTGTTAGCTTGCTCTGATTGGATAAATGGCTAGGGAACATGCATAGCTTATCAAATGACTTGATTAAATTTGCAGTGATGTGAGCTCCTCCAAAACCCACGATGCCGTAGCCCCCTTAGCTCAGATATTCCGAACGTGCTACATCTTACTCCCGGGTTATGCTCTCATGAGCTGTGTCGCTCAAAACAGCCGCACATTCACTCAGGCATGCTGATTCTAGCAAAATTTCTGCAAAAAACAATCACAGCAACAAATGTTCCTCAACCTCCAAATTAAGCGTGGAAACATTTTATATCTTATGCTCTACAGATAGTTTAAAATCTTGCACGTTAAATCTTTCTGTCCCTGAATTCTCTGGCTGCTTATTGCGAGTTGTTTCCACATCCTCACCTCACGGGCAGCATTTTATTCACTGGTTGCTAATGCTGTGAGATTTCTACAATTTCAAAACAGTTCCATGGAAAACATAGCTGCTAGTCCATGCCGAGAGAGTTCCGCCCTGTGCCTGTTAGCTCCCCTCACATAACACCATCTCCTCCAGGGAAGCAGGAGGTCAGTGCATAAAAACTCCAGGGCAAATGTGTTTCAGAGCCAAACTGGCTGCTGACCCTACAGCGCAGCCGCTGAATCTCACGGCTTGTCCGGCTATCCTTTCTGCAATCTCTGCCCATCTTCTAAGCACACTCCACATTAAAGTCAATGCCCAAGTCCAGAGAGACACAAATAAACAACTGCTCCACAGAAAAGAACATCTCATGCCCAATTGCGGGCAGATGTCTACTGCGGTTGTCCTCTGAAGGTTACAGCACTGAAAGCCAGAATTCTTGGAACCACTTCTAAAGAAAGGGACAAGGACACCTGCCACACCAGCACAGGCGAGACGACGCACCTGTCAGTACTCTGTTAAATTCTGCTTTATACACTCATGTATTATGGGTATCTATTAAGTACATGTGTTATGAAGTCAAGCAACTGTGATTACATAATTTAAGTGGAAAATCTAAAAAAAAATGAGGAGTTAATCTCTGCTGAAAGAACCTATTTATTCCTTCAGCAAGTATTCCCTGAGCATCCAGCGTGTGTCCAGCTGCGTGTCAGATACTGCGGATACGCTTGTGATAGAACCTTGACGCAGGGCTCCATTTTCTTAAGGTGCATTTTGCTCAGATAACAAATAAAAAATACATTGTTGGAAGAATGAATAAGATGTTGATATCTACAATTACTATAAATACTATGGCACAGGGCCTAAAGGTTTATAAAATGATTTCTCAAGTATCATCTAATTTGATCTTTATAAGAATGCCACAAAGTGGGAAGGTCATGCTATTAATAGCATATTCAGTTGCTTCATTTTACAGAAGATGAAATTGGTGTTTGCAGGGTTCCCTGCTGTAGGTCTGGGGTTGGTAAACCATGGCCCACCATCTACTTCTGTAAATAAAGTTTTATTGGCATACAACCAGGACCTGTTGCTGATGTACTGCCTATGGCTGCTTTCCTTCCCTCTACAGCAGCAGAGTCGAGGAGGTGTGTCGTGCTGGACTTTCGGTACCACATGCTGGTACTGCATGAGATCGGAACAGACATGTTTCCTCGATCCTAGTTTGTAAAAATCAGTTCTTTTGTCATGAGACCATCAACTCCTTGAGCAAAGACCTGTGCTGGGCCCTCACAGCGAATGTCTGAATGCACGATGTATAAAACACTCTGCATGTACTCATTTGTGAATAAACATATATTAATACATATTACATATATATATATAAAATAAATGTCATTTATTCATCCATGAATATGTGCCTGATCTCTGGAATACACTAAATAGGCATATTTGGGTATAAAATACATATGTGTTAAATGGATATTGTGTTTGTTTATAAAATGCATGTATCTGGCATTTTTCAAATATGTACTTTATTTGATTATAAAACACATATCTCTGCTACATGCTAAATGGATACTGTATTTTACTTAAAATGCATGGCTCTGGTATATGTTAGGTAGATACTGTATTTAATTATAAAATATATTTCTCTTGCTCTCTGGTATACGTTACATAGATACTACATTGTATTATAAAATGCATATCTCTGGTGTATGTTAAATAGACACTATATTTGATTATAAAATGCACGTCTCTGATATGTGTTAAATAGATACTATATTGGACTAGAAAATATTAATATACATCTTTGGTATGTGTTAAATGGTTACTGTATTTGATTATAAAATGTTTATCTCTGGTATATGTTAAATACTCTTTTTGATTATAAAATACACATCTCTAGTGTGTTTTACATAGATACTGTATTTGATTACAAAATGCCTGTCTCTGATTATCAGATGCATATGTCTGGTATGTGGTACACAGACAGCATTTTCATTATCGAACGCCTATGTGGGACCCACTTTCCCACAGTGGAGTTGCCGCCGAGGGTGGAATGGCAAGTGCTGGGCACAAACACCGGGTGGACTGCGGAGGGGGTGGGCTAAGGAGCCGCCAGGCAGCGCTGAGAGCTGACTTCAGCTGATGCCCATGTCTAAATTTCCCTAACAGAGCTGCATCCTGCCTCATGTGCCAGCCCTGAGTGGGGAGCGCTCTCCTCGAGGGAAACGTGTGTTAGCCCTCGGCAGTGAAGAGATCTGGCATGCGGAGGCCTCGGAGGAGGCTGGATCGTCTCCCGGGGAGGCCACGGGCCCGGCGGAAGGAAGCCCTGTCTTGAGTAGGGCAGGGAAGCAGGCCCTGAGACTTTCCCTCCCCGATGTGCAGTTCTGCTTCCAGCAGTTACAAAAGGACTTTACTAGGTGAAAAAGAAAAATCTTTCACTGTTTTTCTTTAAAAAAGAAAGATCAATTTTTTTTAGAGATGAAAATGAGAGCATTTCTAGTCAATTATTCCCATTCACGAAATCTTGAGGACAAAGTGTCTGTATGTAATTTTTTCATCTTACATAGAAACAAAGCTATTTATGAGAAAAAAATACATAAACTGATTTGGAGCCACCAGTATAAAATTGGATCTTTCAAAAGAAACATACTAACATGGGGATTAGCGTAATCCCTCAGTGGTAGCCGCCTTACCTGCCCTTTGTATTCCACTGGCTTCAGGCCCGCATAGATGGGCACGAAGCTGCTAGCCAAGAGAACCTACGGAGACAAAAGAGAGAGACAGCTTATGACTACAGACATTAACATTCAGATAATAAATATGACGTATTATTTGCTATAAAAATCTTATTAAATGAATAAGTTCCATCTATTTCAAGTATACCACTGCGCACACTTACATAAAAGATAACATTTTTAATATCTGAAAAGACTCTAAAGAGATGGGTACAAATCCACACTCTCTGAATTAATCAACCTCACACACACATAAAAATCAGCATTTTAACTGTAGACAACCAAGGCATTGCAAAATTAAACGTAAGGTAAGTCTAAATTCCTGGGTATGTGCAGGTTGCAAATAAATTATTTGTAATGTTCCATCACAAATGGTAAAGATCTTATTTCCCAGAGGAACAAACCCCTCTGATTAAGACGAGGCCGGTTAGTCCACTAGCTCGGAGATATTCTAATTGATGTCACTAGGATGGGCTAAGGGAACGGCAGATTTTATGTTCCAGGGACGTGGTCACGACAGATAGCGGAACCCTGGTAAGTAAAGACACCAATTATACTTTATCTTCCATTTAAAAAGTGGAAAAAGATTGTCATTTAGGATATCACATTCCTAACGACAGAAGAAGCTGGGCTCTGGTGGCTTTTCTGAAATGTAAATGTTTTATTTCACAGTGTGGTTCCTAAATCACTAGTGTTCTAGTTGAAAACATACTGCCTTAGATACTGAATATTTTTTAAGCTATAATCTTTCAACTGGTAAGTGAAAGACTCTATGGCTGTTTGTTGCCAAAGATTTCAGGAGATTTTTTTTTTTCAACATACATTATTCAGAAATGGATTATGGCCCAAACGCTGATTTGTAAATCATCTGTTTAGAATTATTTAGAACTCAGAAGGCATTTTTCCCCCCAAAACAATATTACAGGTATGATTTGTAGGTCAACTCTCAAAAGCCTGTTCATTCTGAATTGAACTAAATGACAGACCCCTTCACCAGTGTAGCACAATTTCTACAGGAAAATCCTGAGTTGTGACCCCACCGGCTGGAAGCCCTTCTTGCCATGTTGATGTCTGAACCACGTATATGGAACTTGGCGTAAGATTTTTTAGGGTGGTGGCTTCTCCCTGAACACATCTCCTGTCTCCTATTACCAAAAAAACTCACTGGAGGAAAAGGGATCCACGTCTCTCTGCTGGTACATCCAGCCCTTCACTAGGCTAATACTCTCAACAAATGCCTGCTGTGTCCCTCTCCCTCTCTGTGGTGGGAACAAAGACACCCAATACTTTCCCCCACACTCCCATTAGTGGGATTAACCAGGATGGCCCCATGCTGCGGTGGCATGTTGGATGCAAGGGGACAGGTCCTAACGGTAACAGCTCCATTAGGCTTCTGACAGGTGGCCAGAGCAGCTTTTGCGGTCTCAGATTTTAGCAGTGGCAAATTCAAAGGTGACAGCACTGCACAGGGACAAAGAAGACAGGAAATAGCCATGTGTTAAAGGGTTCTGTTGCACCAGGCTGATCCTAGCTGCCAGAACCAGCTCCATAATTCCTGGGCCCTGTGCAAAATACAAATGCTGGGACCCTTGTTCAGAAAGTATGAGGAGTTTTAAGATGTTGACAGCAGAGCATTAAAGCAACCATAACCCCCTTTTGGTAGTGGGGCCCTGTGCAAATACAATGTGGCACATCCTTGAAGTAGACCCCGCTACACACCCTCAACCAGAATGTCTCATTTAATTCTCTCCCAGCTGCTTCTCAAAAAGATGGAGTCACTTGCTCAAGGGTCTCTCCACTAGTAAGTGGCTCAGACTGCACCTGGACCCAAGTTCATTTTAATACGAAATACATGCTCATGTGTATTTTTACCAGGGCCAACACACACATGTCAGATTTCTTACATTTGGTCCTTTTTCCACCTTTTGGCCAATTTTACGCACATCTATCTCAATTACTTGCTTATTGAAATACTGAAAGCACACTAATTGCAGCACTGCTTCCCAGAGGAAAGCAGCCACTTTTATTATCTTTATGTATTTATTTATTTATCGCAAGGTACAATAACAACCTCACACAAGATTTGTCAACCTTCTACAAAGAGTCAATGCACACGCCTGCACCAAAGCATTCACCGCAAAACCTCAGCTTGGAACATGTCGCAAAACGCAGTAGCGTGACGTGACATCAACCATGCCCGCTCCTCAAAGAGGCAGAGCAGCAGTGAGTAGCACCTCAGGTGATTTGTTGAAGATCACTTAACAAATTGAAAGGAGAGAGAGGACAGAAAATAAGCATCTTCAATCCCAACCCTCACAACCCACTGGGACCAATGGCATCATAAGCAGTTGGGTCCTTTTCAGAGAAACATTGTTTCTGGTTAAGGTAATTGCATTTACGCTAACCAGATCTGGCCCTCTCATCAATTGGCTACTCCTTTAAAACAATAATCACAGACCCTAGGTATTTTCTGCAAGCACAACGTGGCTGTTTAATGAAGTTATTCAGCAAATGCAACATTGCACCACAGCAGTAACTGGAACAATTTGTGGATAGTGCACATGTTGTAAAATTACAGTACTTAGAGGTCTTTAAAGGACCAAAGGCGCTCTATAAATACAGCGATTTATTTGATTATGCTGCAGAAACATATGTAGCCTGCAAAAAAATCACCACCCTTAGAACCAGAATGATGTTTTTTTCCTTCTCCCCCTGTGTCAAAGTATAATGCAGAGTTCACAAGTTAATGCTTGGCACTGTTTTGAAGTACAGAGATGAAAAATGCTATCCAATTACTTTCCTACAGATAATAACAGTAAAAATCCTCTTGAACGATATGAAAAGTGCAGCGAGCTGGAAAATACCTGTCACTCCTCCAAATCAATGTAGTTGTTCTTGTCTTAGCTTAGCCTCCCTTCATAGGGACTGATGATTTGTGTATCAAACTAAGCTTAGCGGGAAAATTAGCTTTAGATAGTTAAGAACTAAGTGGCTTTCCTTATTCGTAGTCAGCTCACCACCATTTTATTGCAGGCAAACAGGATTTTCTAAGGAGGGAGATACAGATTGACATTCGGAGGTCACTTAATAAAATATTACGTCTAAACATGTGCTTTTCATGCATCTGAACCCACACTGTTCCCAGAGACATTTACCTCACCAACAATCTCAACACAGCCACAGCGGTGGTTCTCGGCTGGGGGTGATTTTACCTCCAGGGACACTTTGCAATCTACTGGACAGAGGCCAGAGATGCTGCTAAACTTCCTGAAAAGCACAGAACAGCCCTCACAACAAAGAATTATCAGGGCCCAAATGTCGGTAGCGCAGAATGCTGATGTCGACAGCAGGTGCCTACTTCTCATGTCCCAGCACTTGGTACAGCGCTTCGAACATTATACTTACGCAAAACCATTGATCTGACTTTTGTTTTATTCTTACTAAATACACAGAGATAACCGTGAAAGTGAGTGACTTCCTGTAGCCACACTGTAAAACGTTGCCAAGTGTGTATTCAATACACATTCTTACTGGCTCTCTTCATTTTGCATTTTATAGGAAAGAGGTGTTTAGAAAATTATGTGGCCTAATTTCCTTAGAGAGTAAATTCTCAACAGGTTTCATTTATGCCTAAAGTTTACTGTGGACTTGAACGAGAATCTGTTATGCAGAACCTGCCGGCCTAGTTGAAATTCAAAGACAGAGTCAAATTTATATTCCCCAGTTTTTCCAAGATAATGACCCATCTTAAATTCAGTCCTTATTTCACCTTCTCAAGGCTAAGTGTGAGAAGATCTTGCTGCAAGAGTATTCTCTTTGTGTGCAAGAACATTCAGGACATTACAGCAATGGAGACAGCGTAGTTCTTCCCAAGAGGGCCAGAGATACCATTGTGTGTGAAAGTCTTCCTGGGAATCTGTATCAAAGAGCATTGACACATGTCAAAAGACTATTTCTGAACACACACGTACATCAGCTTTTGAGGATTCAATAATTTGCACCAATTCAGGGAAGTAGTGGAACTCCATGGCATCATGGCATTGTTAACTAAAAAATCATTTCTCCTTAGCCTTGGAAGTAGCATATGACTTTCTTTTAAACAAAGGACTTACCTCCCTAGTTCTGCTTTGTCGAAGACTAATATTAAAATGTGTTTAGATTTCCTGGTTGCATATATGCTTCTAAAGAAAAACAGCCCAGAATAAAATCTGGAATTTAAAACGAATGAGTTGGTATGTGAAATGTACACACCTGGACATTCAGAGGATGCTGTGTAGAGAGGCCCACCAGGAGAGGAAACACTAAGGAATCACACAAAGGAACGGAGGGTATACAGAGGTGGACTACAGGAGAATAGAGGCCCCGAAGGTCACCATGTACACCTGCTAAGTACTTAAGTGTGGGTGCCGCACGTTCACACATACTTCATCTGACCTTCAGAAGAGGCTGAGACTGGCCGAGGATCCCACAGTCCACCAATGGCAAGGGTCAGCCAGGTATGCAATGCCCCTCTGTGATTCTTTTCCACTCCTAAATCATTACTGCATTTGCAGAAACTGATCTCAGCTCAGTGTTGATCCTCTGAAGATAAGTGACCCCCAGGAATAAAGGCAGTGGATTTTATCTTCTGAAGAAAAATTTTTCTGGGCATGGCACTGAAAATAAGTCTTAGATCGACGGGAAATAAAGATGAGATATTTGGAGGAGAGCCTCCTAGGGCTCTAGTTGAACTCCGTAAAGGGATCTCCCCTCTCAGGCTACTTCAAAGCAATTTGGTAGCAGATGTCACATGTGCCTTGGCGTAGTAACTGTTGGTGAGGAGGGGCATGTTTGGCATCAATAAAGTCTGGAAAAAATGATGCCTGAAGGCTATGTGTTAATTACTGTGTTAATTACTCCATTTCACAGATAAGAAAATGGAGGCTCAAAAATAATTAGTCCAAGAGGACAATATGTGGAAATGATATACCTAGACATGATCGCCAGGAAACTTATATAAAATGAAGAATCATCCCAGAGAGCATTAAAAAGACCTCCTCAAAAGTATGTACACACACTCACACACAGACACTCTTACTTTAAGCTACAGGTTTCCAGTTGGATTTCAGGTACACAGGCACTCTGTCCATAATAAAGAGCAGCAGTCAGCTGGTAAATTACAGAAAGCCAGGCATTAAAAAAAAATTCAACTAGTAAGTAGCAGAATAAAAGAGTTAATGATAAAAACGGATAGAAAACACAACATGGAACAAGGCTTCAAGGCGTTGAAAGTCACCAGTATTTAGTACTCTCCCATGTTTCTTTACTCTACCTTGAGTTTTAATCGATCTCTCCCTCACCCCCACCTACAGAAGTTCCAGATATTGGAAAGCAGACCCAACACTGTGTGTTCAGAGCCAGGCATGCAAAGCCCTGGGAGACCTGGTGTTCTAAGTCACCGGGCTGCTTCAACTCCCAGCTTAGGGGACCCCCCCTAAGGGGAGTGGCACTGCCTTCTGACATCCTCCTCCTCCACCCGCCACCCCAACTAAAAAGGTCAGAACAACATCTGCAGTTGCAGAGCCTCAGGCGACATTCTTGGTCTCTCATTCCTAGTCCTCACCCATTCTGACTCTTTCCCACTAAATCCTTCATGAGTTTTCCAGGCATAGATTTCACACAGTTTGGTAGTCACCATCTGTCTCCAAGGAACTATATCCATCCTTCCTTCTTTTTAGTTCTGAGAAAGGTTAAAGCATCCTACCAAACATTCTGTTTCTTGTGTAACCTACAGTAAGTGTTAGTTATTCAATATTCTCCTTACAAGGTATTACACATTTGTGTCAACTGTTTCTCTTCCGTGCAATGAACTCAAATAATTATACCAATTCTCTGAGTAGTTATTATCCAAAACAAAGGAAATGGAAAAACGTCATGTTTACTATTGCTGTTACAATAAATTACTACAAATTTAACAGCTTAAAACAAGGCAAATTTATCATCATACAGTCTCATAGTCAGAAGTCTGGTATGGGTCTCACCAGGACAAAATCAAGCTATTGGCAGGGCTGTGTTCCTTTCTGGAGGCTCCAGGGGAGAATCTGTTTCCTTTCTCATTCAGGTATTAGAAGGATTTGATTCTATATAGTTGCAGGGCTGAAGTCCCTTCTCCTTGCTGCCTGTCAATGGGGAGCTACCTTCCTAGAAGCCTCTGTGTTCTCTAGGAATGGGCGTTCCTATGTCTCAGAACCAGCAACGATGCATTCAGGAAAGGTCTCCATTTTTAAGGATTCTTGTGCTTAGTTTGGGTCCACCTAGATAATCCAAGATCATCTTCCCACCTCAATATCTTTAACTTAATCACACCCACAAAATCCCTTTTGGCATGTAAGGTTACATCTTGACAAGCCCTGGGGATGAGGGTATGGGCATCTTTGAGGGCCATGCTTCTGTCTAACTCACTCCCATACAAAAGGGATAGAGAGGATGACGATTTATTTTATCCCATGTGGGGTGCAGTCAGAGCAGGATGCTAGAGATGTGGACCACGGTCCCAGCTGGTCCCCAACAGGCTATGTTATTTGCCCAGGTCACTGAATAGGGAGGTCCCAGGTTCTCTGATCTTTCCTTTTGTTTTAAAGCAGGCCATCGTAACAGCTGCCACCTTGGTTCACATGCATTTGTTTCATGCACTGGTGGAGCACCCCACTGGGGCCGGCCGCGTGTCAGGCACTGGGCTGCACTAGCGGGCAAACAGGAATCCCTGACTCCTGGAGCTCACTTTCTAGTGAAGGAAGTTAGACCATAAAATCTAAATGAAAAAGCAGTAAAATGGGTAGTACGCTAAACAGTGACATGTAAATCAGGATGGGATATGAGAAGATCTAGGGCTCAGAGTTCTGCCATGATACAAAGAGCAGCCAGGGACAGGCTCCACGGAAGGGGCGCGCTGAGGGGAGAAGTCCGCTCTTGTTTCATGACACAAGTGCACACAGCGTGTTTCAGGCAAACCGGACGAGATGCGTCACTCCCCCACCCCCCACAAGCCTGATCGGTCTGAACCGCACATTGACAACTTGTGACCATTCAGGGACGGGCTGACCAGCTCTTCCCTTTATATTGTCAAGTCTCCACAATATCATAATAAGATTATAGAAATACACCTTTTTCTAAGGTAGAAAGATTATTAATTTACAAGTGAGTGACTGGCATAATAGGTGCATTGAGGGAAAATATTCTAATCTATTAAGTGGCAAAGTAATTTTACTAGTCAACTCAACATTTCATTAAGTGTTTCAAATCACAGCATCCAAATGTAGTAAAAAATCAATGCATTTATCACCTAATTCAGGCAGAACTTTTACCACTCACTCTCAACCCATTACCTGCTGCTGGATCAAAACATACATTCTCCGTATTACCTGAAGCTTGCTGTGGTTTGCACAAAAAATGAAGAAAAGATTGCCCAGCTGTTCTAAGAAAAGAGCACCCTTTCAATGTACAAATATTCAACGCATTACCTTAGCAAGTGCATTGTTATTTAGAAACCAATCAGGTGAAGGATTTCCCAGAGATAATGAATTCTCGACCAAACGACTTTCAAATGTGTTTGGATAGAAAGGCATCAAAACAAAAGGGAAGAAACAAACCGGAACATCACACTGAAAAGTTAAGAGACCTGGGTCCTAGAACTGGTTCCCACAGGCATGTAGAATAACCTAAGGTACGTGTGTGTGCTCATCACATAAAATATTCCCACCCATTTCTTCTCTGTTAAAGACATAAAATGCCATAACAGCTGTCCTACCTGATTCACAGGAGGACCGTTGAAGGACTAAGAGGATACACGTAAAAAGTCTCACATAAACAGCAAAGTATTAGCTACCTACATTTAAGGAACTATTATTGCTACTAAACTGCATCAGTGACTTGCTTCACCTAAAAATAGCAAGGTTCTGAATGTTGGTGGGAAAACACTGAACAAGTCCAGGCGGCCTCTGGGTCACGGTCGGGAGGCCACCTCGGGAGGGATCCTGGCAGATGCCTTTATCAGACACATAATTCATCGAGCACCTACCATCTATCAGGCATGATGTGAGACACAGGATCTAAAGAATGTGCTAATGCTCATGATTTGTATGAAGCATTTAAATCAGCACTTGCATATTTCCTCAGACAGAAGTGTGGCTTTGTTACCTTAATGAGGTCTTCCCTGGAGGAAAAACTTGAGACTAAGTAGTTTTCTCTGGTTTTGGTGTTGGTGATGGATACGTGCAGTCGGTTCTGGGCCAGCTCGTGAGCGTTGGAAGGAAGAATCGACTCCACTCCGCTTCTAAAGAAGAAAAAGTGATCCACATTATTCACCTTTAATTATTGAACGCCTCGTAAATATTTTAGTAGAGAGAGTGCTGAGCTTGCCACAGTTTGTACAGAGAGTCGTCAACACTCTGTCTTCATGTACTTTGGGGCGAAATATACTATATATATATATATATATATATACCTCAATCGGGCCATGAAGTCATAACCGGGTGTTACTGCCCCGAAAGACTGCCTTCTAATTTCTTCCGCAAACTTGTAGGCAAATTGGTTACATTCCTGAAAAAGAATATCAGTAAGTGACCGTATGTGCTGTCAACAAAACTTCACTCCAGTTCCAAAAAAGTCTGTGCCAATCACACAATGCAATGGATTCTATACGCCCGACCCCAGACTTCAGGTGTCACACTCTGTCACAGGTGTGCAAATCCCCAACCTGACCTGGGTCTCATCCACCATTCTCAGGCCCTCAGCAAGTTGTATGTTCTCGCAATCCCATTTTTTTTTTTAAAACCACCTTAAGTGGCCTTTGCCTACATCTGAAAAATCCCTGAAGGCTCGATTCGAATTCTAATTTAGCACATTCTTGAATAAATTTCCTCAACACAATTAACCTCCTCTCCCACCCCAATTCTGTGTCCTCAGAAGCAGTTTGATGCCAACGCTCTAACAGAACTGATTACCAATGCCAACACCAATGACAGAAATAGGAGTTGTGATGTCTGTGGTTGGCAAGTACTCAATCAGAGTCTTTGGAGATTAGTGCTGGCCACCAGTATTTTGCAGAAGTTCCCGAGGGGCTGCTCCTGTGCACCTAGGAGTGACACACACACAGGCTGCCTCTGTCAGTTCATCTTTAAAAATCCCTGCAAGGTGGGTATAACCACTGGACAGATAAGAAAACCGAGGCTTGCAGAGATTAAATGCCCAATAACTCATCAAAAATAAGTGTCAGAATTTGAACCCAGGTCTAGTCTTTTATTAATTAATGAGTTAATTTAACGACTGGGCACCAGGTGATGAGTACTGGACTAGGCACTGAGATTTGGGGCAGAAACATCCAGAGTAGCTGTGCTCGTGAGACTCACGGGGGGATGACCCAGCGTACCTGTGCACATGAGACTGAAGGGAGTCAGTCTCCAGGGTACCTGTGCTTGTGAGACTCATGAGTGCCTCCAAGAGCGGCTCACAGAGTGCTATAAGCACACCCGTGAGGGTGTGGTAGGCAGAATCCAGGCCTCTTCTTTCCCCTAAATGTGTTCACAGTTTAGTCCCTGCAACCTGTGACTACGAGACCTTCCATGGCAAAAGGGACTTTGCAGATGCGATTCATTTCAGGATCTTGAGATGGGGAGGGGACCCTGGATTATGTGGGTCCAATGTCATCACAAGCGTTCTTATGAGGGAAGGGGGAGGGTCAGAGTTAGAGAGATTTGAAGATGCTGTGCTTGTGACTTTGAAGATAAAGGAAATGGCCAGGAGCCAAGGCATGCGGGCACCCTCTAGAAACTGGAAAAGGCAAGAACACGATTCTCCCCCAAGCCTCTGGAGAGAGTGAGGGTGGCCCTGCTGACATTTTGATTTTAGCCCAGTGAGAACCTTTCAGACTTATGACCTCAGGAACTGTAAGATAATAAATGCCTATTGTTTGAAGCCACTAACTTGGTCATTTGTCACAACAGCAACAGGAAATGAATACAGTGGGTGTGAACTTCCAACTTCAGGGTTTGCCAAAGGTTTCCTCTGCAATTTAACATCTGGGCTGGGACCTTAAATATGAGGAGGACTTGGATAGGGGATGGAGGTATAAGAGGATGACAGTAAAAACAGCAGCAAGAACAACTCAGAGAGGGGCACAGAGCTGAAATGTGTCATCCATCCTGGCAAGCCACCAGGAGGCCTTGTGAGGCAGGCATGCTGGGGAACCCAGACCATACTATGCTAAGTCCATAGGTGGGGTGGGGAATGATAGAATCAGATCTGCATTTGGGTAATGTCATGTTAAGTGCTGCTGGGGGACACAGGCGCATCTGTCAGGAAGCTGCTGGAGCTTTTAGGTGAGAAATGAGGGTAGCCCCTCCAATCATGTGCTTTCTCCTATGCTGGGCTGTCCACCTGGCCTATTTCCTTGCATTAATTTTAGTTGCCCACACCCACATATCCCTGACCAGACTGTAAACTCACCAAAGAATGGACGTATTCCCTTTGGGTTCCCCGCCATGCCTTCCTTGCAACTTGTGAGGGCTGAGGAAAGGCCTGCAGCATTGAGCTCTTCCATACCAGTGTCTAAATTTGCCTATCACCTAAAATATGCCCAGCATCAGGTGCTCCTCTTAATTATACATGCATAAGCTCAGAACAAGATTAATTACGTACATATTTGTCACAACAGTGGAAAGCTCGAGGAACTTACACCATCAGTGAGAACTGAGCTAACAGGAATTTGAGTAGGTGGAAAAATTTGCTAAAAAAACTCAAAGCAATCCTACAAGTGGATTATTTCAAATGCTAAAAAGAAAAGAAATAAAATAACCTTAAGTCAAAAGGTTATTTTGGCTGGAAAATTATTTTGAAAAAGGAGAAATGAGGATGCCCTAAGTAAACAAAAAGAATCATTTTTTACCCTCTCTTGGGAGCACCCAATAAAGGCTTAGCCTTTTCATCACACTGACGCAATCAGACAACACAACCGAGTCTTTAGCGTAAAAAATAAATAAAAGGTGACTTGAAAATATGATGATATCAAGTAACAAATTTAGGTAAATTATTCAATGTCCTAATATCACAGAATTTCAGTTAAGTAAGTGGCTGTATTATTGCAGTATTTCCAAATCATGTTAGTTCTAAATTGCACAAGACATTTCTACATTTGCTGAGGGTTGGAAACCAAGTCTACCCAACTCCAAAGTTTGGGATTTGCCCCAGCTAAAGACTGCACTAAAGAGGTGGAAATGACTTCCTAGGAGCTTGCTGCTTCAGAAAGGAAACGGAGTTCTGAGAAGGAGCTACACTGCAACTCAAAGCATATGATTCTGCTAGTATGGTGGGAGTTTTCACACCTTATTTAGACTTTTCCTGATTTAAGATTCTCATCCTATGTAATCTCTACAGTTTTTAATGATTTCTCTTGGTCCCTGTAAATCAACCATATAAAGATGGGAAGTAAATATAAGTAGATTTCTGAATAATTGGCCTCAATTCCAGCTTCTCTTTGATAGGGAGCTCACAATAGATTTGAGAGATTTGGATGTTTAAAATTTTATAGTTTCGAAATTTTAAAGGGCACTGAAATTTATTCTTGGGCATGAATGTGTTAAATTATTATTTTATTATTGCTCAAAGCTGCTAGAGATGTAAGTAATTAACAAATATATTATTTCCCAACTAAAGAAACAAGCTCTCATAGTCAGTGAATGATCACTGTCCAGATAGCAGGAAACAGATTTTTAAAACATAGATTACATTCAATAAAATACATAATGAAGGTTTATTTGTACTACTTCTAGATAAACTGCTTGGAACTCAGAGCTTCCTCTTACTGTGAGAATTAAAAATACATTAAATTCCCATACCATTCTACTTAATAGAAATCGTGTGCCCACGTTTTAATTTATATGTCTATTTGTAAATAGCAGTGAGCAGAGAGTTGTTGGCTGCACGTTCAAGGCCTTGAACACAGGCTACAAGCTTATTTCTTGATCACAGAAAGAAGAAATATCCTTTACTTTAAAGAAACAGTGCTGGAATCCTAAGGAGAAATAAAAACTCGAGTGAAATAAGGCATTTTACTTTATTTCACTGTTACCTGAAATAATCTTTTCCAAAGCCAAAGCACACATCCCCAGTGATTAAATTTTAAATGTCTTAACCTTTTCTGTTTTTCAGACAAAGGATTATTTCTCTGCAGCGTTAACTTAGTAAAGGTAACCCTCATTTTTGCCACTTGGCCTTAATTTCTTGATGAGAAATGCAGCCTAGTTACTACTCCATTACCTCTATTTTGTCTGGTGCTGTCAGGAGGACAGAAGCAACCAAGGATCCGGCAGAAGCCCCCGCAAATGCCTTGACATCCTTCATGAGCCTTTTGCCATGTCTGCAAAGTGCAGATGCTGCCCCCAAGTGGTAAACGCCCAGAAACCCACACGCTGCAAACGACAAGTTGATGTGCTTCATTCTAGCTGCGGAACTGACAACACAAAAAACAAAAATGCTGTAAGCTGGTATAGTTTATTCCACATACTATGCAGTCTTATGCTGGTCATTGTTCCAAGGCTTTCTTCAAACGTACCATTCTCTGTGTTAAGCACAGTTGTTTCAATCAACTCTAGTTAAACACAGGAATCTTTCAAAGCAAACTTTTTTCCCTTCTCAACTGGACCCAATAGACTTATAAAATGTTTAAACATTCTACATTTGTTCAGTACATAGATTATGCAATTTACTATTTAATTACTTGGCAAGAGACAGTAACGTATGAATACCAATTAGAAAGGCCTTTTTTCTTGACCTTTTGAAACTTTTCTGCAGAAGCGGGAGGGGAGGGCACTACTATTGTGTAAAGAGAAAATCACAAATATTAGAGACTCTATCAAACTCCAAATGAACAATTCATTTGATCTTTTTAAAAGCACCATTAAATTTCAAATATAGGTCCCCGCTCCTTTCCCCCATTTCTTTGGCACATCCATACTTTTTAAAACACGAATTACTCAATAAGGCAATAAGCAATTATTCAACAAGGCTATACACCTCATTGCCAGGTATCTCAAGACAAACTGAGGTCATGAGTGGTAAAGGCAATTGAAGACTCCATGAAATGTCAGGCACACCACTTTACACTGGCAACACATCTAGATACAAAATTGTATGTTTTCCAATGCCTCAGTTCGCACGATTTGCCCAGGGGAGTGAAATCGTGCCCCCAAAAGGCTGCCCACTCTGAGGTCCTCAGGGTTTCCAGGGGAACCCAAAGGCCCCATTTAAGGGTTCTGGGACCAAGCACACGGCCTCGGCCTCGAATGTAAGCACCTAAGGCCTTTGTTCCTGATGCACCGGCCGGGCGCCGCGCAGGGAGGAGACTCAGCCGCGCTGGAGTTCACGGAGAGAGAACCCTGGTCACCGCTCCCGGCGAGCCCAGGTTTTGACGGGGCAGGGAGGGAGTCAGGTGCTTAGTTGCCAGGCGGCCACACCCAGCCCGCGCAGGCGCAGTACCCTCCGGCAGCTCGGAGGGCGGCGAGGCGGGGGCTGCCGCCGCATCAGACCCGCGACAGCACACCTGGAACCGCCAGCCGCACAATCGACCCCAGAGCTCCGTCATTACCAGCGCAGGCCTGAAGCACTTCCGTGTTGAACGGCCCCACCCCTTAACCAGGAGGCGGGGCCGGACTATCACTCAACGAGGCTCCGCCTATCAGGGCTGGGCTCACGCTCGCTGTGAGCCCGCCCAGGAAGGTCCGGCGGAAGGGGTTGGTGCCAACTCCCCGCGCGGGTTTGTGACGTCACCGCACCGACGCCTGCCGGCCTGCATCAGCCCCGCCTGCTTCATTTAAGTTGCCGTAGTCAACATGGCGGCGTCCGCTGGGCCGGTAGGCCGCTAACCGGAGTGTCCACGAGCGCGGGCAAGACTTTCTCGTCTAGAGTCATGCTATCTTCGGATACCTACAGAGGCTTATTAATCTCCGTGTACCTTTTAGCGCGACCTGCGGTCCTGGCCCTCACCTCAAAGCCTGCTGACCTTTAATGACCCCCATCTACCTACAGTGCTCCGGAAGTGCCCACCCCTCTTCGGGTCTGTCTCCCGGAAGCGGTTCCTTTTCCTCTCCGCCCTCGCGCCCTCTTGGGCGGTCCGGTTACCCTGAAGGGTGGAGTCTAGGGTGTAGGTGGGGCCACCCCGCAGCCTTACGCCCACTCTACCCCCGGCGGCTTTTCAGGGCTTTTCTTTGTTTTTTTTTGTTTTTGTTTTTTTCTTCTTTCTTCGTAAGTGCTATTGGAAAAGTTGGACTGTGACTTTGGGCAACGTTCACATCCTCAGTTGGCTAAGCTGTGTGACCTTGGGCAGGTTGCATAACTACTCTGTCAGCT
This sequence comes from Lepilemur ruficaudatus, assembly GCA_963574885.1. Lineage (NCBI taxonomy): Eukaryota > Metazoa > Chordata > Mammalia > Primates > Lepilemuridae > Lepilemur > Lepilemur ruficaudatus. Next base: position 28,139 of record CAUYRT010059343.1, read on the forward strand.
TTCCGGGTGGCTCATCTGCGGAACAAGATGATAAAATACGAGTTGATGGAAAATTGGAAATCTCGTGCCGCATAGGGGTCCGCAGGCGGATAGTCGCTGCGTTCTCTGTCAGCAAGGCTCTGGTCAGACTAAAGCAGCAGCTCTGATGGTGGCCCAGGTGCCTGACATCCCCACCCAGATTAAAAGGACCATCGATTCTTTTTCCCCAAGCGATGTCTTCCCTGTCTGATCCCGGTAACTCAGCCTAGCGGAATCTCGAACTTCTTGCTGGAATGTTCTCCAGGTCCCCTGGTTTAAGGACGGAGATTTACTCTCACAGAAGCTACAAAACAGAATCTGGGAGATGCGAGATTGCCTCTACCTTCAGCAAAATAGGGAGGAGGGGTGGAGCTCTCCAAATTGGCTCTGTCTTGGGCTTTTTCTTTCCTCCCCTTTTGGGGTGTCACCTCTGGTCCAGGACATGTTCTGAGTCCCCGATGTGATGACTAAGGAAAAGATTTTGCTCTTAATAAACATAAATAATCTTCAAAAACAGCTGATCCTGAAGATGCCCTAATGCCTGAACACGGCATAACTATTAATATATTACTCAGAATTCTTTTCTCATTAGACTGTAGTGAAGGGAAGGCAAAGCCTACATCAGGGAAATACAGAAGGACACTCGCCAGTTCTTCAGCCTTCCGCTGTCCTCCAACTCTTCGTAGCTGAGTGTGATCCTCCCCAGAGCAGCATCCTCCATGAAGCTTATGAGAAAGGAAGAATCCCAGGCCCCATCTCAGATCTCCTGCGTCAGAATCTGCATTTCGATAGAATCTGCAGGGATTGCTGTGGACATTAATGTTCGTGAAGCACCAGTCTAACTCCTGTGGTGGTGTTATGGTCTGAATGTTTGCATACCTCCAAAATTCACATGTGAAAATCCTGACCCCCCCCCCAGTGATGGTATTAGGAGATGGGGCCTTTGGGAAGTAAGTCATGAAGGTAGAGCCTCATGAATGGGATTAGAGCTCTTAGAAAAGAGACCCCTAGAAATCCCTCTTTCCACCGTGTAAGGATACAATTACAATGAGAAGATGGCAGTCTGCAACCTGGAAGAGGGCCCTCACCAGAACCTAATCATGCTGGCACCCAAATCTTGGGCTTCCATTTTCCAGAATTGTGAGAAGTAAATTTCTATTTTTTATAAACCACCTAGTCTGCGGCACTTTGTTGTAGCAACCTGAATGGACAAAGACAGGTGGTTTGGTTTAATGTGATGTGGTGGCATCGGAAGTTTAAGGAGAGACTAGATCCACAGAACCAGAATCTGGGGTCGTATGAGCAGAGCAAGTATTTCCTCTGCATTCGGACCCTGTCAGCTGGTTGATTTAGAAGGCAGATAGAAACTTGATCGCAGGGCAGCCTGGATGAACACCACAACTTTGAGATCCTTCCCTCAAAGGACAGAAAAAGGTACCTGTTATTTCTACACCTGGCTGGCAGAGTGAGATTCTACTAAATGTAAGTCTCATTGGAGCACCAAAGTGTTCCATAATTTAACCCCTAAAATTTTAAACTTCCTTCCTTCTTACTCCTTTCTACCCCATGTCGTATTTCCATGTAACTAGTTAAAAAATTCAGCTTCCTAATCTAAGGAAGAGTAACACATTCATTTACATTTGTCTTTGTCATTTCACCACCCACCATAACATTTGGCAGGTAGTATATGATCAATAAATATTTGTCTCAGATGTTGGATTTAAGTAAATTACCATTGCGATCTGAATATATAGTAATTTAATTGCCCTTTAAAAACATTTTCCAGTAATTAATTTGCTTTTTTTATTTTCCTTAGTGATTTAATTTTGAATTGGTTTATTTATTTAGCTATTTATCATATAATTATCAAGCATCTGTGGTATAGCATGTGTTGAGCTGGTATAGCGCATACAAAATTGACAGTTCAGCCCTTATCATCAGGTATGCGGAGTCCAGTGAGTAGGGAGACATCTGACCTGTAATTACAGAATTGTAATGATGTGCTATTGCAAAGCCACACTTAGGTGCCCTGAATGTGCAAACTGAGCTAGAGAGTAGGAAACCCTGAGCTCTGGGAGGTACTTCCGATAGCACCCAGCACATAAACAAAATGCTGAAACCTGATGGCTCCTTTTCATGTCCCAAGCTCCCTCCCACAGGTTGTATCCTGTATTCCCATAAGGCAGCATAAAGGTACACGGATAAGGGATGCTTGCCCGCACTTCTGCTCCAGGAACAAGACATTATGTCGAAATCTTTGTGTCTAATCTCTTCTTCCAGTTTACTCTCCTTGTAGTGTTATTTCATTTTCCAATCTTGGCATCTTAACACCTCTTGTCCAGTATGCTGTCATTGTCTCTTCAATACCCAATCGTCCCTCCTGCTTGCTGACTCCTCCCAGAATCTTGCAGACTGATCCTGTGAACTGTACAGATTGGATGTGTGCACTTTAATTTAGGGGGAATGTGGCCGTACAGTTGGAGCACACGGCACTGCCCTGTGGATGCAAATATAATATTATACATTAAGCTGAAAATTAGAGATGGTCGCGATTTCCTGAGTGTTTCTGTTATTGTATTAGAGTTCCTTAATTATAGTGCTTGCAACTGATGTACTAGGGAAGTGTGAGATAGAGCAGGTAAGCTTTCAAAGTTTTAATACTTAAAGAATATATTTTATATTCTTGACTCGCATCCCCCACCACACCCACCCTTTTCTATTTGTTTTGCTTAAGCTAGTTAGAAATCAGTTTCTCAATCTCGCAAACTAAACAGTTCTTACTCATATAGGTGCTTTTCCCATTGCACATGGCTGATTTCTCTCTAGTAGAAATGTGCTTCAAGAACTGACTACGTAAAGGAACACTGAGTGAATCTTTTCTAAATGAAAGAATGATTTTTTAAAATATGAATTTATATATATGTACCATATTATGTATCTATTTATGTTATACATATATGTGTATAGTTACATAAACCAAAAGAAGACTTTTCTTTGATAACATCTGTATTTTAGTCTGTAACAAAATACTAGAGACTGGGTGACTTACAAACAACAGAAATTTTTTTCTCACAGTTCTGCTGGCTGGAAGTCCAAAATCAAGGCACCAGCAGGTTTGCTGTCTGGTGAGACCCTATTTCCTGGTTCACAGATAGCACCTTCTCTCTGTGTCTTCACATGGTGGAAGGGGCAAGGGAGCTCTCGGGGATGGGGTGGAGTGTCTCTTCTATAAAGATACTCATCCTATTGGTGAGGGATACACCCTCATGATCTCATTACCCCCAATGTCCCCACCTCCCAACGCTATCACATTGGGGGTTGAGTTTCAACGTAGGAATTTTGAGGCAGGGGAACACAAACATTCATACCATAGCAATTTGAAAACATAATTCTAAATAGACAACGTGATGAAATATAATTTATTTGTGATTCATTCTGTCTGATGGTATATAATAATCTATAGGTCTTTCAGCATGGTATTGAAACTAAATATTAAACTATCTTAAAGAAAATTATTTTTTCCAAAAGGCAGATAAGTTTAAATAATGAAAACATAGAATTCATTCTCTGTGAAGGAAAAAGAAGGCAAGTTCAAAGTAATTACAAAGTAACATTTATTCATGAGCTTCATTTAAATTTAATATGTGAAGGGTTCCAAATATAATATTATACACTGAACTGAAAAACAGATAGTAAAGATTTTCTGAGTGTTTCTATTGTATTAGAATTCTTTAATTACAGTGCTTGCAATTGATGTTCCAGGTGAGTGTATGATGAAGCAGGTAAGCTCTCAAAGTTTTCATACTTAAATGATATATTTTACAGACAACAGGTTCAGATCCTTGGTATCCAGGTGGTGGGTTGGAGCCCCAAATGCATTACGTAGGCCTAAATATTTTTCAAAATCCCAATCAAAGAAAATCTGTGTTCTCTGTCCTGTGTGCTTACTCACAATAGCTACACACTTGACATGGCTGCTCATGGTCCACCAATGTCGTGGTACTGACATAAGGAGTTCTTACTGTCTTTCAAATAACTTTCTTACCATAGAGAGATTATTGGGAAAATAATATCAGTGTCAAATAATTAATATTGTTGGGTGATAAACAGATGGACAGCTTCAGTACCTTGTGCTTCATTAAATTCACCAAAATGCTCTATTTTAAAAATAATTTCCATTACAGGATCTAATCACTACTGATTCTATTATCAAGAGAAACACCTTAATTATTAAAACGTTCAATTATCTAATCACCTCATTTCAAACAGACAAAATGGGGATTTTGGTCAAATTTGTTTTTGCAAAATGCTTTGCTTTCCTGAGGATCCATTCCTGTTTACTGGCATCTTATAATTAATAATTACTACACTTATTGTCTGCCCACTATTTGTCAGTCCTTTATATTCGTTGTCTTATCACTTTCACAATGATGATAAAAGGTAGAGATATGTAATAGGTGAGAATTTAGAGTTAAAATAGTTTTCCCATATCCATATGGAGGCAGAGATTCAAAGACCAGGTTGCCCTGATTCCAAAGCCTGTGCAAAGGCTCTCTTCCCTGTACTCTTTCAGAAGTGAATTTGCAAAATAGGAAGCTCTTGTTATGTGCAAGCATTGTGTTATTTAGCTACTATGAGTCTCAGAATCTTACTTCCTTTCAGTTCTTTCTCAGGTCACAATTTGTAATTGGTATTCACATTTGTATATTTATCATTTTACTAAAAAATGGTAAAAGTCCTAAACAAATGTTATCTGTGCATTTATTTATTCATAGCGGTTAGAGAACTTATTCACATCTTGAAAAATGAGCAAGCCTAGCAATTAATTAAAGCTACCCTTCTCTGTCGATCAATTACAACAGTAACTCTTTTTGATTCCTCCTTTTCCTGGAAGCTATGTCATAAAGTAGGTGATTGTAAATTGAACATAATTTCCATTAGGAGCAATGTTATAAAAGGGGATTATGTTATTGACTAAGGTCTTAACTCCAAATAAATCATGTATGTAATAATTTGTCTTCCTGCCTTTACTCGCTCATTAAATAAACTTTATTGAGTGTCTAATATATGGGAAGACCTTGGCTAGGCATTAGGAAATATATTTTAAAAGACCCTCTTAAGATAAACTCTTCCTTTAGTTTCCTGTCTTTTCTTGCTAGAATGTCCTTTCACATTTCTTTATCCTATGAAACTCTACGTATTCTTCAAGGCCTAAATGAAACTCAACTTGTGGAATACATTCAACCACCTCTATCCGTTAACCACACCCTCATCTTTGTTACTCTGCGTACGTCCTTGCTGTAGCATCTGTCACCTTTTATTTCAGTAGAGAGGTATTTGCCACCACTTTTTAGTTTCAGAGTTCATTTGTCAGCAGGGTCTATGTCTTGTACTTCTTTGCTTTCTCCAGCATCCAGAGTTAGCTAAAGCATAGTAAATATTTATAATATTTAAACTGCATGTTTCAGGTGTCTAACTGGGTTAAGCAGAAGACAATGTGCTGGTTCAAACAGTGGAAAAGTTTAGAGGTAGGACTACCTGCAGATAGGGCTGGAGCAGTGAATGCTGCAGGACCACCATTTGCCATTTGCTGTTTTTTTCTTCTTAGTTTCATTCTGCAGGCAGGGCTTCCCCGAGAGGCTGCTGGCAGCCGCACATCCTCCTAGTTTATCAGTGGAAAAGTCCTCCTTTGATTGTCTACCTCCCAAACTTAGAAAAAGATTCCTCCTGGTTCTGTTTTTATCACACACATGTCCGTGGAATAATCTGTGGGAGCAGCAAATTATGATACAGTGATGATTTTGAGTCCATGATGGGGTGAATTAAATGAAAGTATCAAGGCAGCTATAATTTCTATGTACTATGGGACAATTAGCTTTAGTCCTTCAGATATTTGAAACTATATAGTCCGTATTGAATTGGCACATACTCCTCCAAGCACATAGAAACACAGTGGTGATGTTTTGTGAATTGGAAAGTTAGTTGCAGTATTACTTGGGTTCAAATGGATGGTGAATATTATTTGGCTTAAATTTTGTCCAGCATTGAATTAATTATGGTGTTATTTGGCTTCTTTGAATTTTGCGGGCTGTTTGGGATGTGAGAGGTGGCATAAGACTCTTCCTGTTCACCAAGTCACTGTAAATGGATGCAGACATTTCACTGTGATAAATTTCCCTGTAGGAAGCTGTGCAACTTAGAGTTGTAGTGGGACTCTTATTTTACATGTAGGGTAAGAGAGTGGGTGCTAGTATGTTTGGCTAGGTAAATATTTGTTTTTGACATTGTCTTGACAATAATGATAATGCTCTTTCACCAAAAAATTTAATAGAGTAGGAGGAGATCCTGGAGTTCTCTCTATTATCTCTTTCTTCAAAGCATGCCGTCAGAAAGCATTTTGAAAAAGAGCACAGTCACCATTTAGTGGATCTCCTCTAAGGTATCTCCTATTTTGTTTTAAAACCATAAATGAATATACTGTTGACATACATTTTCAAAATGGTTTTTAGCACCTCTTCACTGGATTTCTAATACAAAAATAACACAATATCCCAAACTATACAGATACATTGCATTCCCTATTTGAAAACCACAAAAAGAACAGGTAGAAATGGCTCAGAATTCTGAATGGAAGTCACAGTGAAATTCTAAAAGGACCCAGGCTGGCATGGCAAAGGTAGCTATAATTGCAAGATCTCTTATTATGGCTTGAATTCTCAGAAAACCAGCAGTAGAGTAGGGGGCTTATAGGATATGATAGTATCATGGGACAGTACTTGTTGAGTTATGTGAACTGATTCAGTTATTCCTGGGGGGGAAAAATCCCAAGTTCTAATGAACTGTCATAGATTCCAAAAGGCAGATAAGTTTAAATAATGAAAACATAGAATTCATTCTCTGTGAAGGAAAAAGAAGGCAAGTTCAAAGTAATTACAACAGCATTCAATACATGGGGAAGCCTAGCTCGGGGGATACTTGCCTAAGATGAGTTTTGCATTTCCGAATTCCCAGATGGAAGCCCAGAGCTCTATTTGTGCTGTCCTTTGAAGCACCAAGATTTCTTTCCTGCATTTTATTCTCTCACTCTTCATCTTGAGGGAGTGTGATCCCACTCTTAGGATGTGTCAAAACTGCCATATTAAGAAAATAAACTTTCCATAATATAGTCCTTTGAGTAGCTGCATAGCCCATCCACATCCCACTTAAAATGCAACTGTAAAAAGTAGACACAGCCTAAATGTATCATACCTGTAAGGTTCTTTGAAAGGCTCTCTGTCATTCTGAAATTTAATTTTCCTGTGTCTTTATGAGTGTGTATGTGTGTATTGTATATATGTATATGCATGCATGGAGTAAGTGATGCACAGAGAGATTAAGTTGCCTTCCCAAGATCACACAGTTGAGCATCAGCAGAGGTAGGATTCGTTTCTTAACCACTTTGGTGCACTCCCTCCCCAGTGCCAAAGTCAAAAGTAGATCTGTACTCACAGATTGTTTGCAGTGGTCATTTCTATAAAGACACTGATAAATGAGGTGAGCAATGGTGCCATCTAGAGGCACCTTGTAAGGATCTTGAGAGGCTCATCCTCCTCTACCGAGCCATTAAATATTGAGTTCTCAAGACTTAGAACCAAGGCCTCTTTTGTTGTGTCAACTAGGTGACCCTATTTGTGCCCAGAGCTTTGGTGCTTCCTCTTAGGCTGTGACCTCCACACCACGTGATGTGATGGAGGACCACTGAGTTCCCACTACCCTACCCATGGGTAGAGGGAACTCAAGATATGACATAGGGCAAATGCCTGTTAGGTGAGGGGGAAAGCCCCTCCTGTCCACTGGCACAGTTGAGGAATGGGAGAAGGAAAGAGAAACATTGAGGTGGAAAATCAGTGTGCTCCTTCCCCACTTCTCATGGTGTGTTGGGAGGAGGTCTTGCAGACACACAGAAAGGTAAAGGGAATGCCCATTAGACAGACGCGGCCTAGATATGCTGTGATGTTCTAGTACGGTGGTTCTCAATGCTGTTGCTAAGGTGAAGCCCAGGCATCAATATTATTGTTGGGCATTAGGGGGACCTCGCAGGTGAATCTAATGGATAGCCTGGGTTGGGAACCACTGTTCTTAGAGAAGTTCTCTGGTCGGCCAATGTGGCCCCAAGGCCATAATGCAGGTTTGCAAGAGAGAGATGCCTAGACAGAAAACCTGAGCTAACATAAGCCTCATCAGCCTGGTGATCAGGGGATCTAGAAGATGCTGATGAGGAATCACTGGAGGGCTGAGAGAATCCAGGCTGGCCTGAGATCCCAGTGTGGTCCTGGTGGAACAGAGAACAGAGGCAAACGTCTCGGACCATGGAGTCCAGCATGAGGAACCTAGCTGGCACCCCAGAATGCCAGATGCCACCTCAGTGGACACAGTCCAGGACCCCAACCAGACCAGCAGAGCCCGGCACAGAGACTTCTGCTACTTGGTTGGACACCCCACCCGCCCAGTGCCACAAAGTCCCGGGAACAGAGCTAGATACACAGTTTGTAGGGCCCAGTGCAAAAGAGAAATGCAGTGACTCCTGCTCAAAAAACAGGGTAAAAAAGTGCTACTAACAGCTTTTGCCTTACTAACGTGGCCTGTCCCCCTCAATTTGTCATAGAGTTTTTTGTTTACTGTTTAATATCTGTCTAAACAGAGAAAAATTAAAATCGTAAATGATTAGCGTATTTCACCATTCATGTATATATTTCATGATGCCAGGATTCAAAGACAAATATCAGAGCATTTAAGGAGGGTATAAAATCACCAGAAACACACAACCCCTATTTTGTAGCCCAGAACATTTAATGAAGTAGAATGGATGCGGTAGGAAAAAAAAAAGGATGTGAAGAAATGCATTGTTAATTAGCCCGATATAGCCATTCCACAGTGTGAACATGGTTTACAACATCGTATTCACATGATAAATACGTATAATTTTTATTCGTCAATTTTAAAAAAGAATATAGAACCCAGGGAAGGAAGGAAGCCCAGGGGATTGGCACTAGGAAGTGGAGAACCATCAGGAACCACACTTCCTCTTTGGATTTCCAGGGTCTTGTGGAATGCTTCCGGGTGCTTGTCCCTTAGCCTCTCTTACTTCACTTATTGTCAGGAGAATCACTTTCTCTGCTGCTCAGCGTGCACGTCGTGACCACACGTGGTAGCCCTCGGCCCTGGAGTTTACACAGCCTCAGCTCAGGCAAATGGCACAGCAGTGCAGCATCTCATTTTTCCCCGTCCATGTTTCTGTGTAGAAGATACGACCGGCCAGATGTCCCTGGTCCAAGAGTGCTGCAGGGCGAGGGCTGGAGGCAGGGGCCTGGGAACTCATGGCTGGACAGAATTCCTGAGGCTCTCCACTGCAGCTCTTGTCCTTGATTAAGTGTCCTGGGCATAAGTGGACTTCCTAATAGATCAGTAATAGCTATAGATCTAGATATGTGGTTTTCCTCTGGCTATTCTGTACTTTTTTTTGTTTGTTTTGGAACAAAGAAGATGGGCACAATATTTTTATGAATAAAAGGTAATACTAACAATGATCAGGTTGCAGTTACTGAGTGCACACTGTGTCCGTATCTTTGCTAGTCATGCTCTGTTCATCGTCTCAATGTCCACAATGAGTACTCTGGAGAGCAGTAGGGACACTGGCCTCAGAACACTAAGGCACTTTCCCTGGATGGCCTGAGCAACAAGGGAGCAGAGCCAGGAAAGAAATCTGGGTTCAGATCAGGACTCAGAGCCTGCACCTTTTACCCACTTTACTAGAAAATTGTAACCTCAAGCAGGTTTCATTATATTCTGTGTTGAGCAAGAAACTATCATCATTATCATTATTGCCCCCGCCTTGACCCTGGTTATTCACTGACTGCTGTCAGAGTTGAGAAAACTTCTGATCCTTGATGTTTTTTCAAGGAACTCAATTAAAAAGATAGCAGCAGTTAAGCACAGCAGATCTCAGAAATGTTTGCCCTTAGTTAATGATGATTTTCAGAATAGCGATAGTGTGTCCTCCAAGATTACATGCATAATCCCACAAAAATTGATGCCAGATAGATCTGACCTGCCCGTGAAAATAAATTTCTTGTGTCTTTGCTATGTTTATTTTCGATAACTGTTTCCAGTCTGCCCCCTGCTGGCTGATGAGAATTGGAAGTCTCAAATCACAGGCCCCAGTAAGTAAAGAAAAGCCACAATTGCTGGGGACTGAAGAGCTAAGAAGGTCTCAGTTTAATGTGGCCTTAGTCCAGCTAGAAACCATCTGACTCTTGAACTACTTGCGTTTCACCATTTCCAAAATCAACTCCAGGGAGAGGCCAGAAGGTTTTCAGATCAATTTTTTATCATCTGCTTGAAGCTCCCCAAGCTGCATGGAGAGGGTTGCTTTGTGTTACTTACTGGAGTCGTGATTGAAATCTCAGCGCAAAATTACATAATCAAAGAACTATCAATAATTTAAATTATTATATGGCCAGTTACCTAATATTATTAAATGTACATGAGACTCTATTTGCATATTTTTCTTCCAGATATCTTTTCAATAATGCAGACTCATGAGTGCCATTTTTGCATGTAATAGTTGTGAATGACAAGAAACCAAAGATTATATTAGATATTGGTGTTGGATTATTTGCTATGCTTTTTCACCTCCTAAGTGATTTCTTCTCATCCACCATTTTTAGCAGCCATGCTGTGGGAATTTGTGTCCTAATAAATTTATGAATTATGATATGCTAGGTGCCTCAATACTAGAAATGTAAAGTGTGTGAATGGCAAGGATGTCTGTAAGGTAATATGATATATTTTTTAACACACCTATCAGAACTCATACTTTCAAGCATGTGTTTTCTTCAGCATAGTCAGCTTAAGAGTTTATGAACTGTCTCCGTAATCTGGGGATGTGTTTCTATGAACGTCTTTATTCAGCAGTGTCAGCTGAGAGTGCTCTGTGTGTTGGTGTTTGCCTAGACACTGTGAATGTCGTAGTGAATGACCCAGGTAGGCTGCAGTCTAATGAGGGGGAAAGATGATAGCCGGCCATTGCACTACAGGAGTTTAAGCCTGAAATGAAAGGTGGTACAAGATAATGTGGGATTCCACCCAGTCCAGCCCCTGCGGGGTCAGGTCACATGTGAAAACGACGTGATTCCTATGCTCTGTACTGGCCAGTGGAATCCTAGAGCATGGCTGAAGAGTGGAGAAGGTACATTAATCAGGACTGTACCATAGTCGCAGAAAAAGAAGGAGAAAGCTCTTTTGGAATTGCCTTCAACCGTTTAGGGTATTTGTTGAATAGCCTACAGAGAGGCAAATGATCTGCATTTAATGTAATTTGGATTCTTTTTCTCTAGGCTAGTGTCAAGAATGTGAATACTTGCTAGGTCAGGGCAGTGTTAGTCACACTGACCTTGTAGTAGCCCCTGGGTTCAGCAGCGGGACAGGCAGGCAATAGATGCTCCATGAATGCTTGTGGGTAACTATTTAATAACTGCAAGAAGTCAGACAACATGACTGATGCACAGCTGGAAAATTCTAGTCCTGCTCCAAAACTAGGTATGTCTGAGTGCCTAGATGAATTTCCTTGTGTAGCTTGCTAATTGATTATATTGCTTCCAGGAACACTGCAGCAATAAGAGACCCATTTGAACAAGAGAGGGCAGGCTGCCAATGCCATTATTGGCAGCTTGCATATACCTTGAGTGTTCAAGGGTATTATTTTGACAGGGGTTATACACATTTGGATTTTAAAGGTCAGATACATTTCTTTAAATCAAATAGTTTACTTTATATTTATTTTTTGTTCACTTTAAAATTGCTCCATTTGAATTTGCATTGATACGTTTACATATGTACACACACACTCAGACTGCAAGTTTAATTGACATGGCTTAAAATAAATCAGCATTTGTTTTTCTTGGTTCATACAGACTGCCTGGTTTAAAACTAGGCTGTATCACCTATGGCTGTGTGACCTTGAGAAGATTACTTAACCTCTCTGTGCCTTAGTCTCATAATCTATACATTGTGGATAATGATTACAAGTAAATTATATAGTGTTTATGAGGCTAAATGAGTTAATATATGTAAAGAGCATGGGAAACTATTTGTCATGTAGTAAGAACAATTTAACTATTGTTATTATCCTAAACCATAACAAGGTTAACATTAAAAACATTTAACTTACTAGGTCAAAGTAATTACTGAAATGCATGTGAAGAGGATAATGATTATACTTAAACTTTAAAATGTTTGTAAGGCTGAATGAGTCATATATGCAAAGAATGTAGAATATTCTTTGTCACACAACTATTAAATACTTTATTATTCTTAACATGAGAAATATTTATATTAAAAACATTTAGATTACTAGATTCAACTAATATTTTAAAGTGTTTACTATTTAGTGTGAAAGTTTTTGATTATTTTTAATGTTTAAATATGTTGAAGAGAAAGAATTACTAAAATGAGAATGACATTAAATGGTTGAGATGGAAAGGCAGTAATTCAGAGCACCTTTTCTCTCTCCAGATGAAAGCTATATCCTCAAGGAATCCAATTCCTTGGAAGTGACTACATTTTGAAATTCTAATTCATTTTTCTTGCGATTTATAGATCTGGCATTATTAAAATATTCATATCTTTGAGCTACTGTGGCATAACAGATTTAATTTGCAAAACAAAGATAACATGAATCCAGCATGATTCATAATCACTTTTTTTCATAAGCCTTATGTGGTAGGTAGGTACTCTGTTAAAAAGGTGGACAAATACATAAACTATTATAAAATTATGACAATAACAGAATTTTGGAACAAAATGTTTCCTCAGAGTTTATTTTTCCCATCATTTCTCAGATAAGTAGAGGATAACCCTGGACAGGGTTGTTAATGTAAGGGGATTGGGGGCTGTTATTTTGGACCTGGGGCCTTTACACCGCAGTGCGGTGTGAAGCCTAGGAAAGGATGGAGGAACGGAGGGAGATTGGATGGGAGAGACTCAGATGGCACCTCACCTTGGGGGACAGCTCAGCTGGCCACGGGAGCTCCAGGGCAAAGGTGGCCCTTTAGAGCAGCGCGCATCTGAGGTGCTGCAGCTGGAGGCTGCCAGCCAACCGTAGTCCTTACAGCCGGTCCACGTCTTCTTTACCAAAGGGAGCTTTGAGCAGCACATCACCAAGGCTGGTTTCTAAGTCCATTTTAGCATCTGCCCGGAGTCCGATCCTATGCTGCACGTGCCAAGGATTGCCTGAGTTGGCCATTGCTGCATTTCTGGGGGCTCTGCTGTCCTATAGTGTCTTACTTGAAGACTGTTTGCATTGGACCTGTTTTATTTGGGGTGTGTGGGAGGAGGGTAAAAATTAGCTCAAAGGGCTTCATTGTAATTGAGCTTATCTAGTTGTAGGTAGGTAGGCTTTTTCTGCCCATAACAGTATCTTGGTCCATTCAAGCTGCTGTAACAAAATACCATAAACTGGGTGGCTTATAAACCACAGAAATGTGTCTCTCACAGTCTGGAGGCTGGACGCCCAAGATCAAGACATGGCAGATTTGGTGTCTATGTGAGGCCCTGTTTCCTGGTTCATAGATGGCACCTTCTCACTATATCCTCCCATGGTGGAAGGGCCAGGGAGCTCTCTGGGGTCCCTTTTATAAGTTACTAATCCCATCCATGAGGCTTCACCCCCGAATGACCCCCATGACCTAATCACTTCCCAAAGGCCTCACCCCCTGATACCATCACCTTGGGGCTGAGGGCTTCAACATACGAATTTGGAAGTGGGGGATACAAACATTGAGACCGTAGCAAGCAAGTATTATTTTACTAGTTTTGGTAGCAGTAGTAGTAATTTTAGTCGTAAAAGGGGGGAGAAATGGTGGAGGAGGAGTGATAGTAGCACTAAGAACATTAGTAGTAATTGTTAATATTTACTGGGTATAATGCTAAGACCTAGGTAGGCAACACTATGAAACAAATATTAACATTATTCTAATTTTAGAGATAATGTTTAGAGAGGTTAAATAATTTGTCCCAGTTTATGAGCTAGTAAGTGATAGAAGTAGAATTCAAACTCATATGGTCAGAAGGCCGCATACCTTCTCTTATCTACTGCCATTTAGTATCAAGACATGGGCTTGATTATTCCATTTTCTCTTGGCATAACTGAAAACTATGTATTTAAACTTTCTAAGTAATAATATCCTCACCTGTAAAAAGTTGATAAGCAGCCTGACTTTCTCATGGGGTTTTCTTAGTGCACCATGCACATTCCTGTGTCGTGACTCGTAGCACATCATGCTGTAAGTATTTGTTTGCAAGTCTTTTTCTGTTACTAGATTGGAGAGCAGAAACTAGGTAAGATGTATTTGTATCCTCCACACTTAGCAAAGAAATTAGAACACAATGGATATACAAAAACCTGGAGTAAATTATAATAATAACTGACCACAAAATGAAGAGCAGCTTAAGTATCCAATCAAACAGTGTGAGCTTGGAGTACCTGACACACTCAGGGAGCTGTAATTTTTAGGCTGAAACCAAAATAGTAAAACGAAATTTCTGGTGAATAAGACACTTCAACTCATTCAGTATCTGGAGAGAATCAACTCTTTACTATACCTGCTTGGAAGAGTGAGGAAAGTAAGGAAGGCTTATCAAAATCTGTTTCTGTTCAAATGGATCAATTTATTTTAATAATTCTACTGAGGATGCTGAAACAGTCATGTCCATCAAAGTTCACTTTGAGTTAATCCAATCAGTGCCGAATGTCTTCCAGCAAGGAGGTAACCAAAGCTTATTGGATACACTTTGTAGAACAGTGAGATCAATCAACTGAGGATGACCTAATGGGAAGATTTTAAGAAGACCTAGAAGATTCTAGCTCAGAATGTGAGTGAAAATCACAGCATATGTAAAGAAATGAGTTGCTAATGCTACTGTCACCAGCCTCATTAATGAGAATCCTTTCCAGAGAGGCTGTTCAGTTGTCAACTCCAAAATGTGCAAACCGAGGCTTCCTGAGTCTGTTAGACTTTGTACATGTTTTTCTTACATAAAGGTACCGTTTCTGAGTCACTGCATAACCTACGTGGTAAAGAATAAAAATGGTATATAGAGTTGGACTCCCGAACGGAAAGGTGCTTTTTGTAATGGCAAGCAGTTACTGACTTCCAAGTGTGTGTTCGAAAGAGTATAAACCACCTGGCTGCGTGCAGTTGTACCTATCCATAAAATGCCAGATGGCCCCGAGACACCAGCTTTGCTTACTAATCAAAAGCAATGTCATGTATATGCCAGCATAATGTGCAGATTGATAAAGTTATGCAATTACCGTGGGAGTAGGGGAGTTTTACAACCGCAATCGCTTCTACGCCTTCACAATTTGTAATGTTTACAGACTGCTTTGGGGATTTTTCTCCAAGGATAAATCAATCCCTTTAATCTTGCTACCATCTATACATCACTGCGGCATTTTGCTCTGTGCTTTTGCGGGTTCACAAGGTGACTGGATCTCTTCCTTTTGGAAGCCAAACCAGCACGTGATGTAGAGAACTAGCGGGCAGCCTCCGGCGCCTGGGAGCCCATCGCCCACAGAGCTCTCTAACCCCCAGCACACCAACTTTTTATTTTTTTAACTAATAGGGATTTGGGACTGTGTTACTGTCCAGAACCGCCCCCCCCCCACCACCACCAAAAAAAAACCAACCAGATTTAGAGAAAAAAATTCCCTGAAATTAGCCCTGGGAGAGGTGGCAGAGCTGACTAATCTTCCCATTTCTCAAATACCCCTTCTTAGACTTTCTGCTTGAGGAAGGGTCATCGATGTTTACTGCTGTCCACCATCCCCCTTACAGAAAATCTTGCCAATAATCCACTTCACAATTGACCGATAACAGAAACTATTTCATACGATTTGGATAAAAGCGATTCTGTTTCTGTTTTTCTGAAAACAGGAGAGACATTAAATTGTAATAACCTGGGACAGCCATATTACTTTTAGCAGAAATTCTATTATGCATAAGCTACAGTGAAAGAATAATTATCTAATTCATCAGAATATTGTTTGTCTCGCTATTTCTGTGCTTCAGTTCTTCTTCATACTTTTTCATATAAAAAAAATTGATGTGTTTTAGAAGTAGGTGGTTCTGCTGTTGTCCAGTGATGATTTCTTAGGACAGACATTTCTGAGATGACAAAGATTTAGAAAGCACACATTTTGGCTTTTGCGTAAGCAATTGAATTACACTTACCATGTATAATTTTTTTCAACAAAATCTACACTATGTGGTCTTGATAGTATCAGTTCCAGATTTCCAAATGGTGAGGAAATAAGCATTTTTAATTAATTTCTAAAAGTGTTATTTATTAGAACTGCCTGTGCTGGATTGGTGCTAATAATGGATACCTTTTCTGCTGTGGAGGTTAGGATCAAATTTTAAAAGGGCTTGATGTGGAATCCAGGGTGAATGTAAGACCCAGGAATCCATTTATATTTTTAGCCTTTTAATATGATTATAGAAGGCAGATGTAGCCTCCTGTTCATAGAAGACTGTAAGTGACCCAGAGTGCTTGTGTCTGCTTTGAGCTCTTTCTCACAATAATTGTGAATATTCTTTTGTATTTCATAGACCTCCTTGCTCTGTTTAGTTCAAGATTTCAGACAGAGCTTAATAAAACTTGTTGCATTATTTGGTGGCTTGGTAGGGCTATTGATTTGTCCTTGTCCAAACTGTCAGGAAGCCATCACCGCCTCTTCACATCAAAGTGTTTCTGCCCACACTCCATGCAGCTGGCGGCAGCTCCTGGAGTCTGACCTTATTGCTGCCCTTGACTGGGCAGAAAGTCCACCTTCTCTCACATCTCATTAAGCCCACAGTTCTAAGGGGAGCAAAATTTTGTAACTGTAAACACAGCTCCTTACCTCCCAGACACACCCAGGTATTTATGTTAAGCTTCATGGAATCTCTATCAATTAAAACTAGTAATGGCGTTTTGATGTAACATGACTGTCGATTTTGAGAGATTGGGGCCTTAATTGATTGCATCTAAATGCAATTTCATCCTCTGGTTGTTTAAATGTTCTGTGTTCTCTATCTTGGTTTATTGCTTAGTTCCTTTCCAGAAATTCTGGCTCAAAGTCCTGATTTGATGGGTTATTTTATGAATCTATTTATGTATTCTAAATCCAGACCCCTTTCTGTATGCTGGCATGGGTCAGTTCCCTATAAGATGCCACACCTCGCCAGACACCTCTCATTTGAACTGATGTTACAGAAGCCACTGGAACCCGTATTTCCCTCTTTTTTTGTCCAAATATGTAGAGGAGCTTTGAGAACAAAATCACCTGCGTGTCTTTCACCTCTTGAAGTGGGCTTTGTCAGGGATGGTGATGTTCGCTGTGTCACTCCATTAATAAGCTACAGTAACCAGGTATTCAGCACCCAGAGAGATACTGGCAGGCCTCTGTCGTTCTCTCTCTTGTCACTCTGTTTTTCTCCGTACCCCCTCCATTCCTCCCTCCATCTTTATTTCTCTCTCTTTTTAAATGTTGATCTTAGATCTTCAAATTATAAGAGAAATAACAAGAATAAGGAGGAGGAGGAGGAGATGGAAGGCAGCTGCAAGGAAGCATTTGCAAGAGGAGCTCCTTTGTGTGGCCCTCCCTGACTCTTATCACTGTTTTTCTTCACTGCGACCCTCCCAGGTGCCAGGTGCCTAATCAACCTCTGTGCTCAATTCGTAAGGATCATGAGTTTTGGGGGCATGTCTGTTATCATACAAGCTGTCCCCTTCATGGAGAATACCCTCCTTCCTCCCCTGTCTTGTTTGTTTGCCTACTGGTGTCTCCCTACTGGTCCTTAGGACCAGCCAAGTTCTCCTTTGTTTGGGTTGGTGTCTCAAATGCCCTTCCTAGGTGAGGCAGAAATAGATGCCCCCTTCTTTCTGTCTTCTTGAGCCTCTGTTGTACACTTACTGATTGGCTCATTACTGGTAATTTATACATAAACATATTTATGTAAATCACGGCTTATTTATGTACATAAATCTTGCCAAGATTTCAGATTTTATCTTGTTCCTCCTTGTATCCCAATAGGATGCAATGTCCCTGGCACATCTCAGCCATGAAGTGATTACTGAAAGCACTTGCACTGCAGACAGATGTTAGGACTTGACTACTTTTCAGCCCTGGGCTACCTTTTGATTGAAAGAAAGTGATTTTCCTCCATGAACAACAAACACAGACATTAGCATCAACAATTTTTATTTCAAGAATTGAATGACTTATTTTTTAAGAACTTCCTATTTTAATGAGCATGCAATATCTTGTAAACGAGCTAGTGGCTTTCGTCCAAACTATCAAGAGAGAGCTGGGGATTTTCTTTAGGTGTGCTTTAGTAGAATCTCATTAGGATGGAATTGTACAGTTCTTTAGACAAGCAAGTATTGCAGATGTGGAGGAGTGGAGGGACCTGATTGAGCAGTTCTGCAGGGCTGTGACTGAGTACAGAGACACTAGGCTAATTTTAGACGACTGAAGTTGGTGTCTCAGTTTTGTCTTTAGTGAGAGATATGACCTGGTCATGCCCCTTGAACGGACAGTTCCCTTGTTTGTAAAATAGAGTTTCTCATGGCAGAATTCTGCAAGAGATAATTTGAAGGTTGCTTTTGTAAACATAAAGTAGTATAGAAACCTAAGGGCTTAATAATACTGAGTTGCTGAAATTTATTTCACTGCGTTTTCCAATATGTATGTATACCTCTGCTGCTTATTATTACTGTCACCTTATTTTTGTTTCTTCTTCCTATTTCTTTTCTTAACTTCCTCTTCCTCCTCTTTCTCTTCTCCTTCTCCCTCTTCTTTCTCTCTTCCTCTTTCTTCTTCTCTTTCTTCTCCTCTTTCTCCTCCTCCTCCTTTTCCTTCTGCCTGTTCTTCTTCTTCTCTTCCTTGCTTTTGCAGGTGATGCCTTCTAGTGACCTATGCTCACCTGGGTATAAAGTTTTTGTTCCTCTGCTCATTAAGATGCTCCCCACAATAGAGAACTTTAGGAATTTTTGTTCGAATACATTTTTTCCTAGAAAGGAGAAATGAAAGATAAAATGAAAGGCATAGCACATCGATGGGGCAGCTGCACATCCCAGCTGTTCCTGTTGCTTTCCACAGAGTGATTCGTTTGATTTTGCCAGCAGCCCTTAAGCTGGACACAACCTGCTTCCTTTCACAGGGAGTTACATAGCCAGCCAGCCACAGGACAGGGTCTCCACCTGTGCCTATAGACCCAAAGCCTGTGCAGAAGACTTCACTGCATGCCTTTGATATGCTTAACCATGGAGAGGGACTCAGAGAGTAGTTCTCTGGGGGTGGGGTGGGTCCAAGTTAAAGAAAACAAACAGAACTCAGTCTCCATGGGTGGACATCTCTTCTAAAATCTATATGTGGGATCTGGACCAATATGTGGCCTAGCTGCACCCCAGACTCTGCTCTGGACTGTTTGGTCCCAGTCTTTTGTTCTAGCTCCCCATCTTGTTATCCTCCGGAAGCTTAGTACTTAGTAAGAAAACAAAATCCTCACAGAGGAAAGTATTGCTAACAGTAGGTCCACTAATTCATGTGCTTTCCTTTCTAGTATCTTTCTTTGTTTTGTTTTTGTACTGACATTTTCATATGAAATACTCTTCTATCTAAAGTAAAGTACCTCTATTTAATTTTCTTCAAAATAATGAATTCTTTATAAGAAAGTGCTGTTTTCTTTGGGCCCTTATTTCCATTATTTTACCTTGCTGCTGTTTTGTAATTTATTTACAGTTCTGTTGCTTTGCCATATGTTTCTAACTTTGTTTTTCCTACAGATGGCTTTTTCTCACTTTTGTTTAATTTCTCGGAGACAAGCGTGTCCTATGTATTTTCATGGGCACCTCATTGTTTTTTGATCATGCTTCATAAACCGTGATTCATGTCATCCTGAGCAGAATCATTACATGAGTTTTCTAAATCTGCTTCTTGCATCACAGATGTGTGCATGCACCCGGGAACTGAGTGGGGAGTCTGATACTGATAAGGTTGATTGACACTTCAACAATATTGGTTTCCATTTTTTTTCTTAAATGTTTCCAAAAACTCATAAAGAAACAATCATGCATAGTATAATCTATTTTTATTTTTCTCTTTAAAAAGGTTTTCTGGTCTATTGGCTATGACATGCTTCCTTATGAGTCAGTTTCCTATGTTTTGGTCTTCTACAACATTTGTTTTGAAAACAAAATCTACAAACTTTTGAAGATGTTTAGTTGGAGAATAGAGCTCTTTATTTAGCAGAGATGTTGTGAAAATAAGAGCATTTTAAATATTGCTATTGCAGATATTTGGCTGCAAGGTGCAGAGGTTCTAAATTTTACCAATTCACTGATGAATAACATATTTTTCTCTGACTTCGAACATCATCCTTCTCTAAGGGCAGTCAATAAAGTATCAAAAACTTATTTGTTTCCCAGCTAGGAGGTGGGAAACACATAACGTGCACATATGTACACACATATATACACATGCACATATACACATGTATACATATATCCATGCTCGAGTGTGTCTATATGTATATGCATGCACATATGTAGGATGGTAATGTATGGTTAGGCTGCACCTTGACTGATTTAGTTGACAGTAGGGTCTGTGCAGAGGTGAAGAGAAACATAAGGGCAGAAGGCTGGTGAAGCCTCTAGCATCGCATTCAGGTTTTTAGCTAACTCAAAGATAGGACATAGCATAAGCCCAGGGTTTGGGGTCATATGTAATAAGGGGTTTTTGGTAGCTTCGGGGGATAGAGGTTGCCATTGACGATTGGACACATCTCTCAAGGTTTAGGCAGGAGAAAGTGGAAATTGAGTGCCTTTGGGAGATTTGGAGAAATGGTAGCAGGAAGGGTCCCTATTAGTCATTGCCCAAGCCACTCAACCTGGAATTTGGGTTTATGTCCTACTCCCAATAAGGAACTGAGTTGGAAAGCAGAAATTAAGGCAGAACTCAACAGGAAGTTCCCAACTGTAAGTGGGCCCACCGCTCAGCAATTTCTAACTTTTCCTGTTATCAAGGCAATGCATACTCACTGAGAAACACACATTTCAAAATACAGGTAACGAAATGGAAAATGACTAACACCCAAGTAATTTGCGAGCTTTACATTTAAGTTTTATTTTTTATTAATTAGAGACAAGTTGGCAGTTTCTCTTTGAGGTGATTATAGACGTGCTATATTGGAAAGTCAGGGTTGTATATATTGAGGGAGAGCTCACTGGTCTACAGAGTATGGACAGACTGAGACCCATGGGGCTGAAGTGTTTGGACTGTGCTTGTGGGCAGTGGGTAGGCATGACATAGGTGAGGAAGGTGGGGACTAGGAGAGCTGGACTTTAAAAATGTCCATGTTGTTGAGGTGTCAAGGAAGGTAGAATCAAAAGGACAGGTAGCTGACGAGTTTGTAGATAGTTTGGGCCAAGGAGAGTTACGAACACCTGAACTAGGATGATGAGGAAGTGCTGAAGAGGAAAGGAAGACTTGAGAGCTCTCAGGAGGTAGAATGGACGTAACTTGGCAACTGATGAGAGCTTTTGGGTGAAGAAGGATGGCTATTGAGAGAAGTAAAGTTCTGCGTCCCAGTGGCCACAACCAGTATTCACGTGGATTTGGCCATGAGGTAATCACGGGCCTCTGTGTCTGGCATTCAGGGGAAAGGAGAAGATATGGGAATGACCTGGGCCAGGCCTAAGGAACTAACTTCATTTTGGAAATGGCTTTGAGGAGGGTGGCCCCTAACCTAAATTCCTATTGTTCACACAGATACTGCCGCTTCATTTCTGCATACTCATTATGATCAAAAATCAGAGCACAATGTCAAAATAATGACCAGATTAATGCAATCTTTAATCTGTGCAGCTTTACACAGATTTCTTTGCCATCTTTCCTTGGTTCAAGATTCTTAGAGCAGGTCCGAAAGTCTCAGGAGGGTATTCCAGTTCACCACTGAAATCTGGCATTACAGCCACACTCCAGTGCGAGAAAGATGTGCTAGTTGAAAGCTATTACGAGAGAGCCAGAAATGTCAGGAGGAACAGATCAGTGTGCTTAAGTACAACATTGAGATACTTTCTGAATGATGTTTCAGAAGCAGCACTCAGAAGTAACAGATGGCTTCCATAGGGGAATGATACGAGAGGAGTACTTAAGTCATTTTGGGCACTGGTGTGCAGAGATTTTTGAGTCACTGATTGTAAGTTCTATTACATCATGAAAGATAATAATCTCTAACATGAAGCATGTTGCTAGAGTGGAATTTAAAAGAAGGTCCTCCATTTCGGTCTTCTGCCTGTAGACTCTGTCCATACCTTTGAGACAGGATTTCAAAGGAGCCTGCTAATCCAACCTGCTCTGTTATCCAAGGCACACTGAGAAAGCAATCCATCCACCAATCCCTCTGGGGCAATGTGGAAAAGTGGTAGATCCTGAACCAGCAGTGCTCTATCCAATGGATGTTTTATGCTCAGATTACACACAACAGCACCCTGACTACCCATCTGCCGCAACCTTCTGTCTCTTGCACTATTTGTATTTCTTTAGTTAGGCAAAATGGTAATAGTCTAAATTTCTAAGGATGGACAAGTTGGTAACTGGTTATAAAGTAGATTGCAAATATAATTAAGTACAAAACCATTACATCAAATTATTGTACTTTTAGCATTAAAATACAAGTGAATTGGCCATAATTTTTATACTTAATTCCAATAAACATTTTTATGAATTTTAAAATGATAGAACAATGTGTACAATGATGGAGTTAATTTGGTCTCACATATTTTTCACAAGAGAATTTCTTGCTAAGCAAATTTTAAAATCCATATGATTTTGAATTGGAAGGCTTGGGTTAGGGTTCTGGATCTACCATTTAACTGTGTCCTCCTCAGCCAGTTCATTTTCATGTGGGACCTTCAGCTAAATCATCTATAAAGAGGAAGTGCTAATTTAAACCCAGTGGGTCACTCTAAGAGCCTTCCAGATAGCTAATGTGTGTGAAAGAAGCTAGTCAGCTGCAGAGCTCAGTGCAAATTTACAGATGTCGTAAAAGTATATAGTCATTGCCTTAAATAGCAATATATATACATTTTTCTTTTAAAACTTTATTCATAAGAAATTAAGTACTCCTTGAGTGGTAATTCTAACTCCTTGAATAGTAAAACCTAATGTAATTTCTTTTCTTGCAATACACCATTTGATAGCAAGACAATAATGTTTAAGACTTTCATAGGTTTAATGGATAATGGAGATTAGAACTCTTTTTAAAAATGATTAAATTTGTCCTTGAATAAAAAGACACTGCAGTCAAATCAATATTCAATTTGCTTGTCTTATTCCAACTCTCTGAGTTATTTGCTAGAGAATCATTGAATATTTGCCACCTCTTTTGAAATTCACAAATGATGTTTAGGAAAGAATTTTTGTTTTAGAAAGATAAATGGGAAGCAGCATTGAGTGAGTACATGTGGTGTGCAGAATATCTAGAAAATGTTGTGTAGCAGGAGGTCTGATGGGGCTAACAATGAGAACAACATGGGATTTTCAAAGCTTGATAATGGTTTTACCTCTCTAACCACCTTAAATTAATTTGCATCAGCTCATTTATCTGGGGACCTGGGAACACTGGGCACAGACAGGAAGCCTCAACCAGGGGCAACAACTTCAGTCCAGGCAGTCCACAGATAGAGATGTGGTGGCCTGCTGGGCAGGGTGGGGGCGGGAGAAGATGTGGAGGGAGGGCTTGAGATATCTTCAAAAGCCAAATCCCTGCAGTGGAAGGTGTAGCCCCAGAGGGCACACTCTTGACCCAGGGAGGAAGAGTTCAGCAGCACGGGGAGAGCAGTGGAAGGGAAACCAACTGGGTTCCAGGCTTAACTGCTCTCCTGGTGACACAGGAGGACTTTTGGAAGAACTCAGGGAGTTCAGCTATTTCTGGGGAGAAGAGCCCCTGGAAAGCAACAGTTCCTCTTCTCCTGGGGGATGGCCAATTTGCCTGTGGTGTGTGGAACTGCAGCTACTTCTCTTGTGCTGGGAAGGACAAGGGTGTCTTCTGGCTACTGTAATTCTTGCGCCCTGCATTGGTATTTCCTGTTATAAGAAATTGTACTTTTCCTCATTAGGAAAGCTGTTTCGAGTTGAGGTTTCTTGACTCACAGCAGAAATCCTGCTTAATGATAAAAGCCTTTCTCCTGGAGAAAGAATGAGCTATTAGAAGACCCAGGGAGAAATGACAAGGATCATTTAACACAGCTGGAACCATTTCCACTACTTTCTGTTTTTGAAGGAAAAGTTTGGGAAGCAGAGAGAGAGGAATCTTGGCTTTCTTCTCTTGCCTTTGTTCTGGTCAGCCCCGATCCTTTTATTCTGTGTCATGCTCCCATTCCAAAGGTGTAAGCAGTATTGATTGCTTGGGGATAGTTTGTTCTATCACAGCCTTAGATAATTAATAATATATAC
Organism: Lepilemur ruficaudatus; assembly: GCA_963574885.1. NCBI lineage: Eukaryota > Metazoa > Chordata > Mammalia > Primates > Lepilemuridae > Lepilemur > Lepilemur ruficaudatus. The sequence continues at coordinate 52,698 of CAUYRT010059343.1, forward strand.
ATAAAGAGAACCCACTGCATGCAGGCTGCAACTCTGGGTTACGGGTGATGGCAGTACATAAATCAGTAAGTAGACCTAGTATTTTAAAGGCTTAAAGAAAGAATGGAGAGATCTTATCTGGATGAGAATGTTCTTCCCAATCCATTCCGTATTCTCGAAAGATATTCTCAAAAGGATGGATAAAGCAAGGATGTCCTGTTCCTAGTCTGTGCTCAGAGACCTGGTAGGAGAATGAGAAATCCCTGGAGAGGACTGGATTACCCCAACAACACACTCACTCTGCAGGCCAGGAGTTTATGCACATCATGTTACAGATGAAGACTTTGTCTCAAACAGAGTATGAAACCTTGCCAAGCATCCTGGGCCATCTTAGAATTTGCATGTCCTGGAAATGATTTCCTCGAGTTTCCATCCAACACCATGATGCTCTGCTTGCCTCTAGTTTTGGCAGAACCTTTACTGAAGCCCATGGTGTCAGAATTAAGCTCCAGGCTGTAATGTTTGCCTTCCAGGAAGTCACTGGCAATCGCCCACTCTTGGTCTGTTTTCAAATTTGTCACTCGGCTAATCTCCAAGCCTGTTGATCAGCCAGAAATGTGAACCCTACAAATGACAACTGGAGTCCTTTGCTGCAACGAAGCTGAGCTGCCAATTTCAGAAGACAAAGCGTGCTCCACTCAGGAATCACAATTATGCAGAAGTTAGGTTTTATTTATTGTAGCTCTTGAGTGTTAAACAGTAAATGTGAACTAATGAAAGATAACACCTATAAAATACCTAACAGGGTTAGGTGGATACGAGACAGAAAATAAAATTCACTTTGTTCCTCTTGTACTTCTCTCTCCCTCCACTTTACAAGTGGAAAAATAGCTTGTTAGAGGTAGTTAATTAATATAAACTGCTAAAAAGTTTGTTAACACAAAATGGTGCACATATAGTTGTGAATGAAGATGGGAAGATAAGATCAGAAAAATGTAATCCACTGTTCTCAAATGATCAAAAAAGATTGATGTGTAATGGTACATTTTCATGGTGGCCTAGGTTAAGCTTTACAAAATAATGACAGCATTCCAAGAATGTAACATGTTTCATTGAAATAGAACTCACTGATCACACGAATGCTGCATCAAAACCTAATAACTGATCTCTGTTTCAAATATAATTCAGGAATAATTTAGGAGCATCTGAAGTAGGTGGTGAGCAAACACGGAAACTAAGACGATGCATTGAACATCTCCACAGTTCCACAGCCGGTCGTAAGTTTGGAATTCAGCTCTAACAATGCCACCAATGCTTTAGTCTTCTCCCCATTGTAGATTTTCCCTGATCTTATGTGGAGTGTAGAGGCTGCTCCTGTTGTTAGTACTGAGGAGGAAATACATAAATGTGAGCCAAATGCAAGGCGCAGCAGAAATGCACATGTGAGTGTGTCTATGTGATGTGTTTACGTAACTTTAGCCATATTTGTGTATATGTGAACTTTTCAGTTGATAAATTGGTACCTGAGACCAGGAGGCCTTTAAGGAGAATATACCACAGTTTAGGAGAGATGAGTTCTGTACTTCCTGTGTACTATGATGTTTCTGGAGCTTAAATTCTTTGATTTCGCGGTGCACGGTAAAATTGAACTATGTTTTCTGGGCGTGTGACAGAAATGAAAAGGTGCAGGAGGACAGTGTTCAAAGGGTTGGGGTTAATTTCTTAATGGGGTTGGAAGTATTAATATAAATGTAATAGTTCCGTCATCAGGCAACCTGCCAGCTGAAGAATGCTGCTTAATCTTGTGCAAGTTAGATTCAGGGGAAAGTGGGCTATTCTTCCATGATTGGAATTACTTGTCAAGCTCATTTTAAGAACATGTGAATTTGGGGTTTTTCCGGTGACAAACAGCCCAACCAAAGAAGGCATGTTTTAAATAGAATGAAATTACATGGTCTGCAAATCAATAAGACCTAATTAGAATAGTGCAGTATGGCTTCCCTTGGTATTGTGATTCCTAAACTTTGTGACGTAGATGAGGTTAGGAGGCCGACTGGGAGACAGAGATTGCGAGGGTTAGAGAATGGTTTTGATGGAGAATTGTTAAAGGACTATACTGCTGAAATACATCTTATTATTTAAATGTAAAATTTATGGAAATAAAAATATTGGAAACAAACTTCTCAGTGATGCTTTCCACAATAGCTTTGTGTCACTTTCTCCATTAACATGCAGTTACTAAGGACGCTATAATCTAGAAAGGATGGAATCATGCAGACAAAAGCTGAAAAAAGCGCTTAAATTAGATCAAGATCTAGGGACGTTGTTTACAGGATGTAACAGCATTTTCTTATCACAGGGAATCTTGCCCAGTGATGAAGAACCCTGAGGTTTTCTGAGGCCGGAACTATTGTTTTCATTCTTTCTACCTTTTTGTCTTGGATTCCAGCCGATGTTACTTGACATATTATGTTTTTCACATAGTGACCACTCTACAAAGTGGGTTAAATATGTAAGAGTCAGTTGGAAATCATTTTATAGACTCTAAGCTAGAAGATATCTTAGCTGCTGCCCTCTTCAGACTTCTCAAAAGAGGAAGTACTGTAACCTGAGCAGGTGAATGAGTAGAGCACCCTCCTTGCTCTAGCCTTGACTATCAGGTGCCACTCCCCCAAACACACTGTCTGCTGTCAACTGAAGAATGATGTGGTTCACACGTTTGGAAAGGAGAGCTTTATAGCTTTATTTCTTGTAAGGGGTATCGGCCTGTAGATGGCTGTCTTGCGGGCTGGGAAGCAGTAGCCTCAGGCAGAAGCCAAGGGCTTATACACCCAGGGATGGAAAACAGGAGCAGGAACTTATGCTGAGTGGAGAGGCCAAATATACATATTTAACAAGCTATAGGAGGGGTCTTGGATATTCATGAGAGGAGAGATACGCACATGCATTGTGAGTTTCATGCCTCTTCCGGGGGGGCCATGTCCAAAGATGGCGGTGTCACCATGATCTAAGGGTGGACTTTTTGGCCCTATGATGTCCAAAGGTGAAGCAGAGGATAGAAAACCCCTCACTGTGCCGCCTCCGTAGATGGGTCAGTTGTAGTGCTGAAACCATAAAAAGGGAGGTGTAGCATTAGGCTGTTGACTGAAATTAGCAGTGGAGCAAGTCTCTCCAAAAGGCTGGTTCTGTGTAAGGAAGAGAGCCTGATGGCTGCCAGCGAGGAAGGGGTGTAACGAGGTGTGTCTGTGTCCTGTCCTGTCATTCCTGGGAACTCAGGTTTAAGGCTTCTCTGGGGTCCCCTTGGCCAAAAGGGAGTCAGTTCAGTTGGGAGGGCTTAGGATTTTATTTTAGTTCACACTTGTAAGGGGTCACTGTGTCTCCCTCATTTCCAGTGGGCCTCACTGTCTCCAGATAGCAAGCTCATGGAGGGACTGCCTGAACATCCACGTTTGAGACTTTCATTTAGGTTGTTTTCTTTGCCTCCTTCCTTCCTCCTGTCTCCACTCCCCAGCATCTCCCTGTCGCTGAAGTTCTCACTCCCATCCTCCATACCCCTCAGTTATTCCTCTCTCTCTCCCTCTCTCTCTTCCTGTTCCCCAATCCCTTGTCTGTTCAGGGTGTGCCTCACTCCCGACTTTCACTGCTGCTGTTTGCATTTGTACTGAAGAGGATGATTTTGAAAAATATCCTTGTGTTCTTATTCTTGCTTGTCCTTGTGCATAGCTTCCCCCGCCACCTGAGTGAACCAGAATCATCTGTTATCTTAATGTCGGTGAGGATTTCTAAAGCAGGGTTGGAAAGAAGAAATAATGAGGTCATTGTTCAGCCTCCACTCCCAAAGGCCACTGCTTTTCTGAAAAGCTAAGGTGAAGGATGAAAGTCAGGCTTTACAGGGAGAAAGGGGATTTAGGGTGAGCCCTGCATATCAAAAGGGAAGCTGGGCTGCCAGGATGTCAAGTCTTTAAGTCCTAGAGTAGAGAGGATGGAGGATGTGACCTAAGGCAGGGATCAGCGAACTACTTCCATAATGGGTCAGATAATAAATACTTTACGCCTTGCAGCTATAAAGGTTTCCGTCACAACTACTCATTTCTGCCATCTTAGTGGGAAAACATCCACAGTATATAAACAAATGAATGTGGCTGTGTTCCAATAAAACGTTAATTTAATTTGGACAAGGAAATTTGAGTTTAAATAATTTCCATGTGTCACAAATTTTTTTGAGGTTTTTTTTCCCCTCAACCATTAAAAGAGGTAAAAATCATTCTTATCTCTTGGGACATTAAAAGAAAAAGAAGAAGAAAAGGAAGAAGGGGACTGGATTTGGTCCTCAGGTTGTAGTATACAAATCCTTGATTTAAAGGAATATTCTCTCCTCCAAAAACTTCACGTAGGTACAGGAGGCCTGGCTGTTTCGGTGGTACATTCGCAGAATCTGACTCCTCCTTCGGAGTGAACTGCATTGGGAAAGGGACAGCACAGAGATTGGTAGGAGCGGAGGCTGAAAGCACAGAAGCATCTGCCCTGCTTTGGGGGTGAAATTCTGGAAGAAAGCTGCTTGGGAGATGCTGAGCCCTATGCTGATGAGGGGTGAGGGCATCTCCCGTTGAGTATCAGCGCGTACATTGTTGGTGGAAAAGAGGGCTGCTCTTTAAGAGGATCCAGCTGGCCACAGGGACCCCGACAGGGGATGCAGAAAGTGGCTCCAGACGGTGAATCAGCAGGGTGTTGTGGCAAGGGGCAAGGTGACCTCAAAGCAGAGGCTGTGGGGTGGACAGTAAATGACACTGGGGCAGAAAGAAGAGAAGGAGGAAAAGTAGTTTTCCTGGGACTATTCAGCACATTAAGAATATTCTAGCCTGCAGTCCCAGCTACTCCGGAGGCTGAGGTGAGATGGTCGCTAGAGCCCAGGCTGCAGTGAGCTATGATCACATCACTGCACTCCAGCCTGGGTGACACAGTGAGACCCCGTATCTTAAAAAAAGAAAAAAAAAAAGAATATTTTCTACTCTGATTATAATGTGGGGTGAGCTTTACTAATTTTGTTCATTATATTGAATGGAAAATAAAATGACCACATCATGACATATAATGATTATGGTTTCTTAGAATAAATAAATAAATGTGCACACATGTATATATATATTTTTGGGAGGGAGAGGGGAGGCTATTGTGGGCTTAATTTTATCTACCCACCCAATTCGTATGTTGAAGTCCTCAGTACCTCAGAATGAGATTGTATTTGGGGATAGGGCCTTTAAAGAGGTGATTAAGTCAAAACCAGGTCATTAGGGTGTGTGCTAATCCAACAGGACTGCTGTCCTTATGACAAGAGGAGACTAGGACCCAGGCACGCATGGAGATAGAATGCCACTGAAACTCACCTGCAGCCAGGGGAGGGAGAGAGGCCTCGGAGGAAAGCAGTCCTCAGCCACCCTGGCTAACTTCCAGCCTGAACAGCGAGGAACTGCACCTGTGCTATCCCAGCCCCTGGCGCTTTTTCCCAGCAGGCCCAGCTACCTATTGCAGACGCATTTGGAGATTTGTAGGGCCAGGAGATTTGGGTGATTAACCCAGATGTTGTTATAATCTCCTTCCTCTCTCTGGGTAGCTTGCAGCTTAGGCCTTATCACAATTGAAATAGGCACACGCTGGCAACAATTCAGAGGCCTGCGAGAGCAGGCCTGAGGTAGGCTCACTGGCAATATTTTGATGTCCAGGTGTTGTGAGGAAGTGGCCAGCTGGTTGGTCCCCAAAGGTCTTGCAGGGTACTTTAGTGATTTCCACAAGTCCAGGGTTTCTTCCTTAGCTCTGGAGTTCCAGAAAATCCTCTCGCTTGGAATGCAGCAGGGGTGGATTTACTTTAGGTTTGATAACAGCCAGTACAATCAGTCAAGGTTCTGTCCTCTCTGGCTCCTAGGTAGCGGACCTTTGAGCATCATTGTTCTAAACAGGATGTGCTGGATGGTTCAGCATTCAGAGGATTGCGGACATCCAGCAGCCCTCTCTAGGCTCTGTTTCTGCCAGCGAGAGTGCTGTGTGGGCTGATGAGTCACTTTTTGTTATTATTGCTTGTATTCTATTCTTGGGGTTGTTTTGGAGACAAACAGCCCAAACTACCTGAATAGTCCTAAAGAGGCCATTCAGCACAATGGATGAATTACATTTCCTTTTTTTTTCCTCCTTGATGCTGGAGAAACACTGCATATAGTTAGAAAATATGTATGAAAGCAAGTTAATAAAGACCAACTCACAAGAAGGCTATGTCCCAACAGTCTACTTAGAAATCAATTTGTAATGTTTTCATTTCTTCAGATATAAATGGATAAATGGCAGTTATGTACCCAGTTAGTCTGCACAATTCTATTTAAACCATAGCACACATGGAAGTAGGAAATAATTCATTTGCTTGATTTAAAATACCTCTATTCTATTATGCCATGAAGAGAAAGTGTCATAATTTGCACATTGACAAAGGAACAAGGCAGCGTGGAAGTCACCCTCCTTTGCCTGCCCCCAAATCACCGGGGCAAACGTTCTCTCCGGCTTCTGTGGTTGGCTTACTTGGAGCAAGGTGGCAGCTGATTGTTTAGTGGTTGGCATCATACCCACGTATGCATCATGCTGAGCTATTCCAGAAACACTTTGCAAGGTGGGGAGAACCACCGTGTTACTCAAAAGAAAATCTCACGATGACAACTTTACATATTTACCAAGCCCAAAATAGAGGATGAGGCGAATCACTCTGCGTTTTGAGTTACTCATCAGTCCATGCAGGATCCATTTGGGAAGGGCACGGGACCTCTTCCTTCTTTAATGTCTTTCCTTCATGTCATCACCCCTCCTGATACAAAGGTCCTGGTGATACTTTTGCCATTTAGAACCAGAAACCCATCCATGAATTGGCCGAGAGCGTGAGGAAGACTCCTCTCTGCCATGTGCCCTTGTCTTCTCGTGGCCACGGGGCCTATTGCCCAGGCCACAGCAGCCTGGGGCAGGAAGGGCGTCTGAGAACCTGTAATGCAAACATGTTGAGGGTTATTGTTAAGCAATGGCTTCAATAATAAAAAGTTGGCAGAGGAGAATGGCAATAGACTTTGTTTGGATTTCAAGCAGAATTATATTGCTAGTCACCAAAATGAGAGAAGACATTTGCATAGACCGCACCTGCAGTGAATTCTGTAATGCTGCGCTCCTCAACCCTGGGCGTGGACTGGAACCAGTCTGTGGCCTGTTAGGAATGCAGCTGCACAGCAGGAGGGGAACGGCGGGTAAGTGAGCAAAGTTTCATCTGTATCTACAGCCCCTCCCATCACTCGCATCACCACCTGAGCGCCACCTCCTGTTGGATCAGTGGCAGCATTAGATTCTCATAGGAGCTCGAACCCTACTGTAAACTGCGCGTGCGAGGGATCTAAGTTGCACACTCCTTAGGAGGATCTAATGCCTGATGATCTGAGGTGGAGCTGAGGCGGTGATGCTGGTGCTCGGGAGTGGCTGCAAATACAGATTATCATTAGCAGAGAGGTTTGACTGCACAGAGACCGTAATAAATCAACTGTCTCCCATCACCCCCAGATGGGACACTGCAAAGTTGCAGGAAAACAAACTCAGGGTTCCCACTGATTCTGCATTATGGTGAGTTGTATAATTATTTCATTATATTTTACGATGTAATAATAATAGCAATAAAGATAAGGCACTGGAATCATCCCCAAACCATCTTCCCCTGCCCCCAGTCCATGGAAAAATTGTCTTCCGTGAAACCAGTTCCTGGTGCCAAAAAAGTTGGGGACTGCTGCTCTAGCACACTGTTGAAGGATAATGATGAGAGACAGAAAGAGCAGGGCTTCCCTCCACCAGGAGCTCACACTTTCCCCCAAGCATGTGTGTAGGAGGAAGAATTTGAAGATACGTAAACCAGCACAAGAAAGGGTTGCAGCCAGCCTGCTCTTGATTCTAGGGTACCTTTGCGTCATCCCTAATGAAGAAGCCACTGCAAAGACGGGCAACGTTCCCTGTTGGTCTTTTAGGGAGAGAAGCCCCTCACACTCAAGATGTAGTAAAAGCCTGCACTGGCGTGGCTGAGCTTTCCTGGATAAGCGGGCTGCCTCTGCAGAACTTCTGGGACATGGTCTAAGCGCAGTAACCCAGGAGGAACACCAGGAGTTGTGAGGGACCACTTGTTCTCAACAGTATCCTCACGCTCCCAAATTTGTGACCACTCTTTGGTGTCGTTTGAATGTACGCATCCCCCCAAAATTTATCTGTTGGAACTTAGACTCCAAGGGAATGTTATTAGGAGGTGATTAGGTCATGAGGGCTTAGTGCTCATAAAAAAGGGATTAGAGCTCTTGCAAAAGTCCTTGAGGGGAACCAACTAGCTCCTTTTGCCTTCTGCCATGTAAAGACACAGCAACAAGATGCCATCTTGGGAGCAGAGAGCAGCTCTCACTTGATACTAAATTTGCCAGCACCTTGATCTTGGACTTTATAGCCTCTAGAGCTATGAGAAATAAAGATCTGTTGTTTATAAATTACCTAGTCTTAGGCATTTTATAGCCTAAGCGCAGACTAAGCAGCACAGACTAAGACACCCCCTATGCCGCCAGTTACTTGCCACACACACGTCCAAATCATCCCTTCTTAGTTGGGAGGGAGTAATTGAGTTATCACAACACCTGGGCACTTTGCTGCTCTCAGTTACTTGGGGACCAGGGTGAGAAAGCTTAAACCTGACAAGTGAGTGAGAGATAGGGAGATAGCGTCTCACTGCCATCTGGCTTAGCCACCTGAAGGGTAAGATAGAAGGTCTTCACCGCACTTGAACATCTGGCAGGGCCTGTGGGCTCACCTGGAGATGGAAAACTCTCCAACAGGCCCTGCGTCAAAACTGCTGTAATAGTTCTCATTAGTTTTCTCTGGCTTAGCTCAGTGGGTTGGGTTTTCTCAAATTGGGAAGCTCCTGCCTTGATTAAGTTCTGTGTCAATCATAATGATAAAATACATTGAGTATGTCATAGAATTATGGTGTATACATGTTTAAAACGAGAATGGCATCTGTGCACGTGAGATGGGGGTCACACCCCAGTCTTGGGGCTCCTGCCACAAGACATCAGACCCTTAGGGCTTCCTTGTGCTTGACACCTGAGGCTCACTAGTCATCTCAAATGAGGAGGGTCTGCTTGAGTTTTATCCTTATTTAGCTATTTGTCGATGCTTTATCATTTTTTTATTAATACATTTTCTTTTAGTATATTGTTTTAGTGATTATTAGTATTATTCCATTCTCTTGCCATGTATTTCATCTTCAGGAGGTAAAGATATCATCAAAAGATGATTTGAATCTCCACATTGCAAAGGCACAATCAATAGCTATGAACATCAACTCTAGATGATAAACATCAAGATATGTCTAACAAAATTATAAGACTATAAAGAAATTGGAAAAAAAGAAATCCTCCCCTAGGGCCTCCAGAAGGGAAAGCAGCCCTGCCAACACTTTGATTTTAGCCCATAGGACTGCTTTGGCCCTTTAACCTCCAGAACTATGAGATAATAAACCTGATTTGTTTTAAGCCACTGAGTTTGTGGTCATTTGGTACGGCAGCAATAGGAAACTAACACAGTGGCCATTTTATTTTCAGTTGCTTTCTGTAGTCTTGTGAAAAGATTTGTGGAGATTTAATAAAACCTCACCACTGTCATCTTGTTTTGTCTAAGATACCATTTTCTAAATTTTGATTTATTTAAACTTTAGGGCATTGGACTAAGTTGAATGCAAGTTATTTAAATATATTTTCTTCCCCCAAACCATTATTGAAAGCAATATTTTATAGGAAAGAGCACAAGATTCATAATACTGGCTTTTAAGCAAAATGTGTTTTTTAATAGAAAACGTTCTGGGCATATAGCGAGAGAAAAGGAAATTTGCGTTCAATTTTTCACTCCCTTTTGCCGACACTCTTGTTATGGATATTGAAATCATTCCTGGGTGTCTCCCCTGTAACACATTTGTACTTTTCAGAAACTGTTCTAGAGATATCAGATATATGAGCTAGTGAAAACCATCTGTTTGTAGGCAAGAAGAAATGAAGTAAAATTGCCTCAGTCTTTAGGGATTCAACGTTTGAACCGTCGATTTGAAACTATATTAAGAGATGAATAAATACAAGAACTTTTGGAAAACGTCTTTTCCAATGTAGTGAATATAGATGCTCAATTGGTGATGTGAAAAGCGGGCTCACGTAATATAGTAAAATGAGATAATTAAATGTGTGAAATTGACTGTGGCACAGACTTAAGAGATGAAATGTTCTTTTCTATGTTCTTCCTATTCTCTTTTATTATGTTCAAACCTTTCTGCTTAAGATTAAAAAAAAAAAAACCCAACCCATCTTCTTACTTGCTGTAACAGGACACTGTCTTCACCACACCCTCTGGAAGTTCTGATGCCCTAGAGAATGGTCAGGAAAGGCTGGCCTGTCTCCCTGACCTTCCCTGTGACTCTCACAGAGAGCCCGTGGAGCACAGTGAGACATGACCCGTAGGAACGGTCATCTGGAACTTGGAAATCTTTGCACAACGTGTGTCTCTTTTCTCATTATGATAGAAATCTCACGTGTGCATCAGAAAAATAGCTCCAGGCCATGATGCTTTAAGTATGTCAAGCCTAGAGTCTGAAATCCTCACTGAAATCAAACCAAATGCAACTTTGGGACATGTGTGCAGATTAACTCACACCAGTAGAGCAAGCTTTGGTCATCGGTGTAGCAGTCAAAGACTCTTTAACTATTGAAGTGTTTATCCCTGAGTCCTGTGTCCGAAGTATTCTCGGATCTGTGACGTTAAAGCACAACTTATATTTCTCTATGTCTCTCTCCCATTTCTCTCTCGCTTTTTCTCCCTCTCTCTTTCACTGCATATATTTTTGCAAAGCTCTCTAAACTCCTCCAAATTCTGTATCATTAATTCTCTTTCCATCAGCCCAGTGGTGTAGGCATGCAAGGCCATCTTATTATGATAGAAATTGGAGGAAGAAGGTCCAGAAAGCATTCAGAGTTCTATTGTAATAAATACATTGTAATATATACATTATATGTGTATATATATAAAATAGTAAATTAGTGATGGAATGATTGAAGCCACGTTAGGCTGACTCACCTCCCTCCTCTGCAGAATGACACAGCTTTTCTCACCATCATAAACGCAAACATTTTTTTTTTCTGCCGTAAGTTTAGGGCCACATCAGTCATTATACAGCAGTAAAATAGACAAGTGCCTGAGAGGCCCTCCCTTGGCCCCACCTTCCTGCCATTCTTTCTCCATCCCTCACCCTGCTTTCTATGCTGGGAGTGATTCAGTTCCTCCCAACTCATCTTCCTGCTTCCAGCTCTATCCTCCGTCCCCATCTATGAGTTGAACTCCTCTTGCGCATGCCAGGATTCGGGGGCTCTGACTGCCCTCAGCCTCCCCTGGCACAAATCACTGTTAGTTGAGACTTGGTGTGCACGGGGCATCTCTGGAAAGAGGCTCCTTGTAAAATATCTGAGAGCCATTTACGTTTCATACTGTCATGCATCCTGGCAGTGTTATCTGTTAAGATACCTTGAATCTAATAGATGTTTGAAGAATATATTAATTGCCTTATTGAATTAGCATAACTAAGCCATGGATATCAGAGGAAACCTCATCATTTCAAATATTAGCATTTCCATCCTACCAAAGACTCTCATTGTGGAGATTTTGGGGGGTTTTCTTCTGCACCTTTGGCTTGTTTACAGCTCACACTGCAGACCTTTAGACAGGCAGAGCCCCTGAAACCACCCACCAAAACATACTCAGTCGAACTGCTGAATTGTTAAACACACAGGTACCTAAATACCTCGTGGACATAATTGAGATTTTGTTAACAAAAATCCTAATGGCAAACACTTCACTCATTTTCTGGGAAAGGCGTTACCTGTTTTGTTGGTTGATTGGGCTGGTCAGTAAGCACGGACGAGATTGGAGAAAGGCAACGATTTGTAGAAATTCGCACTGGTGAGTACAAGGTCAACAACACGATTATCAATTAACTTAAAAAAAAAACTAGCATCTAGCTTGACTAGCTTGGGCAAAAGTTTTCTAGTTTGTCCTCTCATCTGATGCCCACAAACACTACGTAAGATATAATTATACGCTGTAAGTATACTGACTCTGCATCAGGCAAAATGGCAGTGCATGCATGTGGCCATGCTGGTAGTAGATGGCCGAATCAGGGTCGTCACCAAGCCTTCAGACTCCAAATCCAGCGCATGTCCTATGTCACCCTTGCTACTGAATTCTAGGACCCATGGAATCTTCCAGAATCGGTAGGGGGAGGGCTTTAGGGAGGTCATAAACATTGTAAAACTGTACGTGCGTGTCCATAATTACACTTTTCTCAGGGAAAGCACCTTGGTATTTCAAGTTTCTTAAAAGATTTTATGACCTTTACAAACCATCAGAGGTAAAAAAGAAAAGCATAGGAAATAAAAACTATAAAGCTTAACAAGAAGCAGCTTTCTGTCTTTTCTGTTTAAGGTATATGCTTATCACTCCCATAGAATATACCCTCAGAATAACTCTCTTTTTCACATTAATGGCATACTGAGTTTTTGTAAGGATAGCAGTAGGGATAGAGATAATTAAAGGTGTTTCTTTAGTTATATTCAAATAGAGGACATGAATTGTGTAGCATTGTTAGTAGCCAAATATTAGATAACAATTGGTCCTGATAAAAATCACTGATAACGTTCATTTCTCTCTTGCCAAATGCCAACCTCTCAATACAAGAAGGCATCTCTGAGCCACTGTTACAGACTTACAGATGTTCTTGTTGTTTAGTCATGCTGTGGCGGGTAAGAACTCCAGTAAGAGCGTGCTGTGGCCACTCCTAGAGGAACTGTTCACACAGGGTAATCTTGCATAAAGCGCCCACCCCGGTGTCAGGCAGTGTGAAGTTGCGTAAGTGCATGCAGCAGCCCTGACTGTCAGCAAAAACAGAAAACAACGTCAGGGCAGGAACTGAGGGCAGACGAGCCCAGACCACCACATGTTAGAGACTGGATGATACACAAGTGTCAAAAAACACGATACGTTAATGACCAGCTGATTAAGCGGTAGTCCGTCCGCCTGGAAAGATGGGATGCTGTCCCTCAGCCTGTGGTATACACATTCAGAGATTGCATACCATATCTCCATGGGACATTCATAGATTGTGAACCGTATCTCCATGGGACAATTAGAGATTGCATATGGCACCATGTTTCTCCAGTGGAAGATTACATGGGTCCAGAAACCAAGAGGTGAAAGTAGGAGGGGCCCCTCACCATCATGGTCAGTGATCCGCTGGGGAACCTTGTGCTTCCTGTCCTTGCAACTCTTGGCTCTGCAGCATTGGAAGGCCTTGTCCCCAAAGACAGTACATGTTTACCAGGGAACAAGAAAAAAATCCCGTTACTCTATAAGCTACAGCTGCTTCCTGCCTGGGCAGTTCAGGCTCTTTGTTTCCAATAGGCTAGAAGAGGAGGCATCACCATCTTGACATTCATCATCAGAAGAGATGGCCACGCTGTTACACAATGGAGTAGGGAGGAAGGAGTGTCACCTAAGTGACTTACTGTAACCAAAATGAACAGGGGCAACAACTCTCAGCTTCCAAGAGCATGGTGACTGGGCCCAGGTCCCTCCAGTGTGACGACTTGTGTCACTCCATCAGTGAGCCGACAGGACTGGCAGAGATGGTAGCTGAGTGTGGAGGGTCTAGAAGGGTTTGTGAAGGAGAGAGACGAATGTCCATGGGGGTCCCAAGATGAGGTGCAGCTCTGGGGGATTCAGTTTGTCCTCTTCACCTTTCTGTGCTGAGCTTCCCCCTAGAAGGAGAATCCCGCTGGGATCCTGAACAGAGATGGCTCTTGGACAGAGATGGCTGCTAGGGAGAGAGTGTGGTGGCATGCCACCCAGAGGGCCCTTCTTAGACAGCTTTGCAGCTGGCTGGGGGAGTGTGGTTGAGAGGCAGCTCCTCTGCTTTGGCTGCAGAGAGACACTTTGCCAAAGGCACATCTTTCCCTGGTGACCCACATGTCAAGGGTGCTTGAGATAGGGATATGAATCCTAGTCATTCTCAAACAGCCCAGTGCAGCTCTGACACATGCTTCCTCCCCAGCTTCTGTGGGGCCAGGGCTGCTCAGCAGTTCAGCTTTCCCTACACCCCAGCCTGTCTGCACATCCTCCTCCACCTCTGTTCCGCATGTGTTCAGCCATAGTAACGCCTTCCTCCAGGATCCATCTCAGTGTCTGCTTCCAGAGAACCAACCTGTGCCACAGAGGTGCTCCAATTAATGCTTTTTAAGAAGAAATACTTCGAATGCTTTTCTGATTTTGTATTGTCAATTTATTTTCTTACCCACCCCCCTTTTCAGAATCTATACAAAAATGGATTAGAGTAGATTTTTCTAGGCTAGGCTAGAAAAGGAACAGTTTTGATTTGTGGGACTGTTTTATCTATAATACATAGAACGTGTGGCTAGTTAATTGCTAACATATAACTAGATAAAGCAAGAAAAAATGTGGAACACTGTACTCTGATATATTTTGATCAATTCTCTGAATGTGGGATTCATTTCCCCATCAGACAATGAAAAGAAGTGACATTCACTGGTGAAGGTTAGTTTGTATTTTTTACTGCTTTAGAGGTGGTTTGTGTCTATTTGTTATATGCGGTTGACACATAGTTGCCCTTGGTGGAAATATTTACAATGTAGTTTAGTATTTTTTTCTTAAGAAGAAACTGAAGATTTATTTTTGCACATTGCATGACACCTGAATGAGTGTTACAAACACAGAATGATTTCAATATGAAGTAGGCTAACAGGCTTCTCACCTATTATTACTAATTAACCAAATCGAACACAAGAAAATAAAAGATTGCTGAAAACCTTCACTCTGAAATGAAGAACATGAGTATTTCCTGCAGGGGGCACTGTCTTACAATAAAAACAGGCCAATCTACGTACTGGTCTCTTATTATAAATTTAATATTAGACTTGATCTAATGCTTAAAAAATATATTCTTCTATGGCGTGATAACAAACTTGCTTGTTTGTAGTAATATTTACTAGCAATTTGGTCATTTATTCAAATATATATGGTTTACCTTTCACTCTTGAACATTGATTGATTTTTGTTATTTTTTAAAGGCATCCAATTAGTAAAATAATGCCTTAGATTTCTGCACTTTATGTACTTAATATTGTGATTATTATTACTTTCACCAAACCCATAAGCCAAAAGGTTTGTTGAATCATCCCGAATGCAGCTAAATTCTTCGTCTCTAGGTACAGACCCTGAGAGTGATGCCTGAATCCACAGCCCTGCTCCTTCGGTGGGGCTGACAGCAGCACGCCAGCACTTCTCTTTTTGACAGGCATTGGGGCTTTTCTTGGGTCAGCAAAAAGAGGAAATGCCTTAGCAAGTGGTTCACTCTGTAGCACTTTACAGGATTTTGGAGCTTAATTCTAGGCTGATACCTTGGAATCTGTCCCCTTGGAAAGACCCAAGGTTAGAATATTGTTGCCAACTTGAATTTCCACTTCAAGCAAAAAATAATGCTTGCCATTTTCTGTCTCCTCCATTCAGATTCATATTCAAAAATGACTTTTCATGCCCCCAGAAAGTGGAAGGAATGATTTCTTGGAATCTCAGGATTCTAAGAACTTAGAATTCAATTCTTCAATTGAATTCAGTTCTTCCTCAATGTATAATTCACTGGATCCATGCAAGGATGTTTAATGTACATGCTCAACAAAGACCAGCCTGAGAACCAGGCATCTGGTGGCTTGATGCTACGTGCTCTGTTGACTTTTTACACCTGTGTCAACCCAAAGGCTTTATCCAGGTGCTTTAGCCCTCATCCTGGGCTCTTAAGCCTTGTGTTGTTGGGTTACTTGCTCTTACTTGGAAGTTCCCCAGTAGGAATTTCACTCAAGATACATCACCAAGGACTTCATGTCCAGGCTGTTATTGTGTTTAACTTACCCTCCAAACCCTCTCTTGCAGTTTATTTAAAAATACAGACTCTATGAATTGAATATATAGCATGCCCCTCTGAACCTTATTAACACCAAATCTTCTGACTCGGTTTGACTCTTCTGAGCATTAGAATCTTGCCTCCAATTGTTAGGGAATTTCATCTTTTGAGGTAATTCTATACATAACAATTTAAAGAGTATTTTTCAAGTCCAGATTTATAAATATAATACACTGAGGATAGCAAAGCACGCACTCTGTAATAAAACTATAGCTTGCTAAATGACTATTTAAATGTGGGTACATATTTTGTATATATACAATGGATTCTCTAAGGTATATAGGGAGTTCAATATATGACTCCAGGCTCCACATACTGTTGTGATGGAGATAATCTCAGCCAAGCTACAAAAGTTTGTGCTTGTTGAGCTGCTTGCTGTTTGGCTATGAGTTAGTATTGGATCTCCTATTTATACTACATCAAGACTTCTTATGAAACATCATTAAAATTCCTGTAGAAATAGTAGCTCTATTTTAATCAATTTGTGCCTTTTCAATTTGCATTCAGTGTCTCCTGGATACCCAAAGGCAAATACTCAGCAGCTCACCTATCATGTTCTAAACAATTTCCACTTAGAGGCTGTGGAATGGACCAACTCATTTATGCAATAAATGACAACGTGCAGAAGAAAGTGTTCCTCGTTCGCTTTCTTGGCCACATTCTCATGGAAACACAAAATGACTTTCATTGACCCAGAAATGGGAAAAAATCAAAATAACAGCCATATATAGGTGCTTCAATTCAGACTCTGATAATGTGAACTTTTTAGAGCCATGTAGCCTATGGTGGGAGGGGCATGGCTAAGAGTTAGAAAGGGAATGGATTCTCAAAAATAAGACACTGCTATAGACTGAATGTTTGTGTCCCCTAAAATCCCTCTATTGAAATCGTAATTCCCAGTGTGATGGTGTGAGGAGGTGGGGCCTTTGGGAAGTGATGAGGTCGTAGGCTGGAGCCTCATGGATGGGATTAGTGCCCCTATAAAAGGGACCCCAGAGAGCTCCCTCACCCCTTCCACCATGTGAGGACACAGTGAGAAGGCACTATCCATGAACCAGGAAGTAAATCCTCAGCAGACACTGACTCTCCCGTGCTATGATCTTGCACTTCCATCTTCCCAAACTGTGTGCAATAAATGTCTGTTGTTTAAAGCCACCCAGTCTATGATGTTTTGTTATAGCAGCCCAACTGACTAAGATAGGTGCTTACATAATTATTTCCTCCAGGACAGGAGATGTGAGAAAACACGTAATAAGGAAACCCAAAACAGCAGAGATTGTATGATAGTTTGGGAAAACACTTCTCCCGGCATGGTCTGTAGATGTCTGAGGTGCAGTGAGCTGAATTTTTAACATGGCTCAGACTGCCCTCTCTAGATTGCATGGACCATCTGGGACCAGGGGCCTTCTTCCCGTTTCCCCAGCAGCGGGTTGCATGCAAACTCAGCTCCCCATGTCAGGAGAGGCTGTAACTTACCCAGTGGGTTCTATCATCTCCAGATGCTCAGTAACTATAAATGGCTTGTGCCCAGTTCCAGATGACCAGGCAGTCAAGGAGTCTGTGTGTCACTTCATTGATATGGTTGTCCTCCTGCTCATCCTACACACTGAGGAAAGCAGGAGGCAGAATGTGCAGCCTAGACCCACACTGTGTGTCCACCATGCTGGCCTGCATACCTCTCTGTAGGGTGATGAGTGGATGGAAGCAATGGCTTCTCTTCTCTCCTAGACCCACTGACCTTGGTGTCTGAGTTTTCCCAAACCCCAGTGAAAACTCTCCTTTCACCCACGCCTTGTCGTTCTGGGGTTGTTCATGGAGGCTGGTGCAGCAGAGAGAGTGGCCATGAGGCTACCCACCCTACCCCAGTTACCTAAGTTAGAAGCAACTGGAGCTCCTCTACAAACACAAATTGCTGATTCCCAAACACAACCTGTTGACTCAGGATGGAGCCTGCATTTCTAAACAAGTTCCCAGGTGATTTCTACACACACATAACTTTGAGAACTAATGATGCAAGACATTATTTCTCAAACAATCAGATGACCTGAAGGGCTTGTGAAAACAGATTGCTGGGCCCCACTCTCAGAGTTTCTGGTTCAGTAGATCTTGGGCAGAGCTCCATAAATTGCATTTCTCCCAAGCTTTGGGGTGATGCATTTGCTGCTGATCTGAGGGCTGGATTTAGACAACGACTAGTCTAAGTCTTAGACTCTAGGAGAAAAATGATGCTAATGTAGTCATGGTCGCCTTTGAGGAAGGTAAAAGAAATTTCCCTGGTGTCTACATTCTTAAAATAAGAAACAGAAAAAGAAAACACAAATTCCAAGGAAACATACTTCTGGTATTCTTACCAGTGTATCTGGAAAACGGATGAAAAGAGACAAAGAAAGAATGACATAGACAACACTTTTTGGGACAATGTGAGAATTTGATACCATAATCACTACAACTGAATATTTTGGTGTACATGTGGCATAAACCAAGAGTAATGCTGTATTTAGTAGATTTCCGAATATTTCATGCACTGGCAATGTGTAAATGCTGTAAAACCGCAATATAAAGGCACAGGTTATTAATATTTAACCGAACACACTATGCATTCCCTCTTCAATAAATAAAGATCTAAATGCAACTATAAATGTCAGAGTTGTACAATCCATATACATAATTCCCTTTTCATTTTCTCACTCACATTAGTGAACCTTGGTATGCATAGCTTTTAGAAACTTGGATAATGACGGAGGAAGGATTATTTGATAGCCATTTGCCATTTTTATTCTTACTCATGTTTGAATTCAGCAACATTTGGTGGCAAGATAATTTGCTCAATAAATGAACAAATGATTAACAGTGTATATTATGTAATTTCTAAAAATGGAAGGAATGAGGGGGAGGAAAAATAGGACCCATCTTTCTTTTCTTCATATAGCTGTATTGAGATATAGGTCACATACCATCTAATACATCCATTTAAAGTGTACAATTCTGTGGTTTTTGGTAAGTTGACAGATCTGTACAGCCTTTATCACAATCAATTTTAGAAATCACATATCTTTTAACCCCGTCTCTAGTGACCCCAGCCTTCGCCAAGACCCTGGCGGCCACTAATCTTTCTGTTTCTGTGGATTTCCCTGTTCAAGACATTTCATGGAATGCAATCATATAATCTGTGACATTTTTGTGGCTTGTTTCTTTCAGTTAGCATAATGTTTT
The DNA here is from genome assembly GCA_963574885.1 of Lepilemur ruficaudatus. Lineage (NCBI taxonomy): Eukaryota > Metazoa > Chordata > Mammalia > Primates > Lepilemuridae > Lepilemur > Lepilemur ruficaudatus. The sequence goes on from CAUYRT010059343.1 coordinate 72,001, forward strand.
CAGGTCTGTCTGGATTATTGCGTGTGTTGGTAGTTCATTCCCTTTTATGGTTGAAAAATAAAGATTGTGTAGATATATGATGTTTTGCTGGTGGTCCTTTGGGTTGTTTTTAGCTATTGGCTATTATGAAGTACCTTTCTTATTCAATGGTAATTAAGGTATTCTTATGGAAGTAATTTTAAATGAATACATTTAATGTTAGTTTCTAAATTTTATAAAGTGGGTAATTTGAACATGATTTTTTTCTTCAGTAGTGTGGTTTTATTGCGGTTGACTTGATAGGCACTTAAAATATATGTATATAACTTTGAAACAATAATTTGTAAATGTATACAATTTTCAGGTGAAATACTAATATTATTATTTTCAAGCAGTAGCAAACTTAGAGAAAAGCTGAGTATTGATGCAAAAAACGTCCTTTTTTCCTGAAACATCTGAAGGAAAGTTTCTAGCCTGATGCCTCATACCCTAACTAGTTTAGTGTGCATTTCCCCAAAAGGACATTCTTGTACATAGACTCAGTGAAGACCTCAAAATGAGGAAACTGATGCTGATATAGTCCTACCTTCTAGTGATCAGACTCCATTCTAATTTCACCAGTTGTCTTAGTAACTATGATTGAATTTAGTAATAACAGTTCTGTATCATCTATTTTAATATGTTTTATACTGTAAAAAATACACCTTTAGAAATATTTAAAATGTAACCCTCTCTGGTCTTCTTTTCTCTTGAGACTTATAACTAACATCTAGTATTTCTAATAGTGTAAATGCTGACAATTCTAATAGAAATCTCAGTTATAATCTATAATTACTTCCACAGTTTCTAAGCAGAAAGTCTTTAAAATTGCATAAATATTTTATAATTTGCCTTACTAGTTCTCAACCAGGGGCAATTTTGCACACATACTCCATCCCTGTTCCCAGAAGGGGACATGTGACAATGTTTGGAGCTGTTTTTGGTCCTGAGGCTTTATGTCAAAAGGAGCCAGTTAGAAGTGTGTGTTGCCAGGAGTTGTCATGTCTCCTGGTCTCCTTCAGTCTGGTTTCTTATCTTTCTTTGTCTTTTCTGATCTTGGCGCAGTGGTGAAGTGTGTGTGCAAAATTGCCCCTGGTTGAGAACTACTCAAGCAAATTGTAGAGTCTTTATGTAATTTTAAAGACTTTCTGCTTAGAAACTGTGAAAGTAATTATAGATTATAACTGAGATTTCTGTTAGAATTGTCAACATTTACATTATTAGAAGTATTAGATGTTAGTTATAAATTTCAAGAGAAAAGAAGACCAGAGAGGGTTACATTTTAAATATTTCTGAAGGTGTATTTTTTACAGTATAGAATATATTAAAATAGATGATACAGAACTGTTATTGTTAAATCCAGTCATATTAATAGTTTTGAGAAAAAGTCATCCTTTTTCATGTCGGTTAAGCAAGTTATCTTGTTTACAAATAGACTTTTTTAGAATCTTTTGTCAAATGCAAGGATCAGTCCTATGGAACTGCAGTCATCGCGATGAGGCTATGGTTGTTATAACTGGTCAATGAAGCACCAATTCCTGATAAGAATTTAAGCGGGAATGTTCTTTTCTCTAGGCAGCTTACGGTCAAGTCAAGGTCTGCTACAGATACTTTTTAAGGGTGCCAACTTCATGCGTTTTGTTCAGTCCTCTTCTGTCAGACTGTCCCTGCGCCTATTGAATTGCAGGCAACGGCAAATAATTTGAAATGCGTGTGTATTAACTGTAGATACCCTCTTTTTGGCAAACAAAATATTTGCTCTAAATTTTCTGTGGGTGGTAGGGAGAGTTGCAAAACAAATAACTTCATTCAATATCTACTGAGTTCTTGGGTAGGTCAAAAATTCAACGTGAGCAGCACCAGGTGCTTAGAAAGGACTGCAAAAATATATTTGATGTGTTGTTTGCCGATTATGCAGGTGTTTGTTTTATTGCCGCTATTGAAACGCCTTTGGAAATATATTCTGGCAAAGCAAACATTTATTTTGGAAACATTTATTTGGCTTCTAAGGTTGCTCTTATGCAATTGTTTGCTTAATAGAGGGAAAAAACGTTTGGGAAATGCTTTCCAAGCTAGCTGTCACCTGAAGCTTCTTTTATTCCCTTTGAGAACAACTCTGTGAGGTTATGTGAGTGTTACTATAAAATGGTTCAGGAATCAAATAGCTGAGGGAGTGAACGTAAACCAATCCGATTGTCACAGGAGCATGGCAACTCCTGGCGGAGGGTGAAGAATTGAGAAAGGGAAGAAGATGAGTACACAAGAAACTGGAAGGTGAAAATAGGATAACAATCACAGCCAGATATGAGACTACGGAAGTTAGTAATAGAAGGACCTTCATGGGAATAGGGGATTTCACTTGTTCTAGGTTTCTTGTTTCCACGTTTCCTTCCTGGGATAGAAGGAAATGTGGAAACGAGAAACAAAAACTGTATTCCTATCAGAAACTATCATGGTAAGTCAGAAGGTAAGAGTGTGATGCAGGTCTTAGTTATGACACGAATATAAGTTTCTGCTAAACTAGATTTGTGAATAAAGGAGAATTTGTCTTAGAGACAAGGAAAAAAGTCAACTTAGTGAAGAGATTCTATAGCATATCCGGGGAAGAAGAGATTACATAGCAGTTGCCACAACATGGCAAGCTGAGTGTCGAAACCAACAGGTAAGGCGTAGTAAAGCCACGTGCAAGGTAAGAGTGTTGGCCATCCTCAAAGGACAAAGAAAACAGCATGATGAAGTTCCAGGGACAAAGAATGAGAGGGTTTTCCATTTGGAGTTGGGTTTTTTTTTATTTTTGCTGCTACGTAAACTCTCCTATGATATACAGTTAAGGCATATGGAGTGCAAGACTCAGTACAGAGAAGGCCAGGAGAGAAATAAATATTCCTTCTAGGGGTAGATTGTAGAGCTGTGGGGGAAAATAAAAACAATTTTATTTTGTTGATAATCTCTATTTCTCATGCAATTGCCTCCAAAAAACAAAAAAAATTCCAGATCACCTTCCACCCACAGCGTTTCAGTATCAATTAGCAGAGTCTGACAAAGAAACTCAGGTTATATCCATGTTGAGGGTTTTAATACCTGTAGGTTTTATTAGCTTTACTCAAAAACTGACAAAACTTCCACTTTGAGACGCTTCCATCCCACGTCCTGGAGAGACATCATTGTAATTAGTAATTTTTTTTTCCAAAAAAAAAAAAAAATTGATTGTGCTTCTCCTGCCTCCATCCTCTCTGCTAGAGCCGTTGGCTTGGCTGCACTTTCAGCTGACTTTTTATCTCCTTCCTCTTCTCTGTGTGTCTCTGACCCCAGACTCTGGAGTTCATCTCTCTTCTGATGCAGCTGAATGTCTCAGCTTCAGGGCCTTCTTATACTTTCCACCTTGGTTACAGCTCTCACTTGTCTGGGAGTGATTAGGTCCCAAACTGGGTCAGGATCATTTTTTCTTTTAACTCTTTTCCCAGTCAATTATCATTTCCTTGACTTTTTCCCTTCAACCGGACCACTGTGAAAGCATGGCTGCATATAAGGGGAGCTGCAGGAGAGAGAAGAGGCAATCTCAGGTAATGTTCATTCATCGTAGGAAAATTCATATCCGCGAGATGGTTAGGTCAGGTGATGTCTCAGAACCTAGCGTTCCTCATTAGTGTCCATTGGATTGTTGACATTGGGTCATGCTCCGTCTTGTTTCCAATCCCGTAACTGCTGCCCTGAGCTAGAGACAGCATTGCCAGGCTGCAGAGGGTGTGTGAACAGTATGTGCTGGCTCTGTGTTCGAAGACTTTCAGCTGATGTGAGGATTTGGCCGTGCTTTTCACTGGGCAATAAAACGTGATTTTCCAAAAAACAGGGGAAAAGTTCTTCCTCACCTCCTTTTGTTCCTTTATTGTCTTGATCAAACTGCCTCCTGTGTGGCTCATAAAACAATTTTTAATCTTACAGTCATTGTCAGTGCCTTATTTTTTCCAGAGGAATCATTATAAGATTGCAAGCACGGGGGCAAGTGCCAATCAAATGCGGCCATGATCACGAATAGAAAAAAACGATTTATTTTGTTCTTTCTCATGCAGCTCAGCAGAAGAACCACCAGCTTACATTTGAAAGATCTCTCTTTTTTTTCTGCCTGAGAAGTGAAAATGCTTTGTTGATGACTCGTGAATAGCGATGTGCATGCTCATTCCGCATCCGTTTTGTGTGTCCAGAGCCTTTGTGCAGCTTCTCGCACAGGGATGGGGCTCGAGGAATATTGCCTGAAATGGACTAAACTGAGATTAAATTGTCTTCATGAAGCTTGTGGTACAGCTAAAATCCGGGGTCTGAGAGAATGGGTGGCATCTGTCATCATGCAGATAAGTATCTCTAATAAAGTTTAAACTCTTGAGGAATTTATTGTCGTCCCAAGCCTTCTGTTAGGACTTATTCATAGGATGGGGGAGGTTGAGAAGTCTTGTCAACACCACGGGAGCAGGAACACAGATGGAGTCTATCCACCCTGAAACGTTATACACAAGCACAGCAATGATGAGGGCCAGAGCTATTGAGGCGCATGGGAAACCCAAGGTTAGAAAGGAGCTACGCAGCACAGCGCTGATACAATCGGAATTTTATTACCGAATTTCCATCCTGGCCATACTGTCACCTCAAGCAAGTAATGCAACAGCAACCTATTTCTTGGATGAATGAGAACAAGTTCATTCATACGAATAGCTCAGTGCTTTGTGTCAGTGGAACACAAATAGCTAATGCTTTAAGTTTAACTTTTCTAATATGATTGAATATTCTGACAACACTGATATCTAGAATTATTAAACTATTATGATCTTATGATGCTTTTAAAATGACTTTATTATACTATTTCACATTAAATAAACAAAATATCTGAGGCTAACAATTCACACTTATTATGTGAAGAGTCAGCTGAATTTCCTTTAATTCTTACCACTGAAATCCTTCAAACTAAATTCTTGTTAACTTGGCTAATAAAAATATCACTGATATTTCTCGTTTAAGAAAATGCAGCGCTGTGTGTGTTAGTAAAAACAGAGTTCATTTGCAAATACTAACCCACACAAAGGTAAACACAGGTGTCGATGAAGGATTTATATGGGCGAAATAAAAGCTGAGAATATGAACCAGTTGTGTTTCAAAATGACAAATACGGGAGAAAGAGAGATCAGAAGAAATAGCAAACTGCTGAAATGGTGTTCAAGGCTGACGCCAAGAGAGGGACTGGGGCGTGGCAAGCGGAGAATCAGTGGTTCTCAAATGATAGGTCGCTGTTGCCCTGGGATATTTTTGAAATTTGAGCGTGGGGCATGTTTGGTTGTCACAGTCACAGGGGCATTGCGCAGCCATTGCGGTGCGTGGGGAGGCTCTGCTCAGTCAAGTCCCACACGGTGTTCGAATGACGGCCAGGAAATAGTTGTGTGTGATTCTCGAGTGCCATCAACAAACTTCATTTTACATAGGAACTCAAGGTATTCTTTTTATGGCTTTAGTACATACTGCGTATTCTGGAAATGCAGCCAGCAGGTAGCCTGAAGAAATATTTTACTTTATTTTATTCGGAATATCACTAAGCGTTGTTCCCTGCTTGAGAAAATCCCATCACTTTCGACAGTGCTTCTCGCTGTCTGAGTTGTTGGTCTCTGCTCGTGTATCAGGCTGCAGTGAAGCGTATGTATTCACCGTAGGTTTACAGCTATGCACAACACACTTATCTCTGTTTTCAAAATACCAGTTTTTAAAAAGGTAGCATTATTATTCAATTGAGCCATGCCTTCTCTTATGTCTAAGGCTATTTTTTTTACAGTTAGAAAAATATTTATTAAGTTGTTTAATTATGTGCAGAGTTTTTAAAAAAGGTAGCCTTTTATAATGAATGGAGATACCTTTAAGTTTTTTTTTTTATGCTGACTTTTCAATTGTCATCTTTCTTCAAAAACTAGTTTATGGTTTTTGTATATAGTAAACCAGAAGATGTTTACTGACTCTGTTTTTGCCAAGCAGCTCAAAGATAAGGAAAAGGGAGTTCAAGATGGGCATATTTCAGGCAAAAAAATAAAATTAATGAATAATTTTATAACTTGATTCCCTAATTAGTTCCTTTTAGTTTTTGTTTTACATTCTCAAAGGGTAATCACATACTCTAAATTTCTCTGAAACTGTCTTTTAATGCATCACTTGTCATCATTGGTACCTAAATCTTGATAGTCATGCAATACAGCATGTAGCTGGTACCTTTTCTTGAGGCACATTCAAGTATTTTGGCAAAAAGTAATAAAGTATTTAAATGCCACAAATGTTAAATCTTCAAGCTTTATGGAGTCACTGATTTCACCTCTTTTGGTCTGACTTTTCTCTAAGAACTTCATTCCCCAGAAGGTTATTTTTATAAATAGGAGAAATCATCTCAGAGCCTCATTCTGCATTTGAGTGTTGCTGTGCCCAGGCATCTACCTACATATTTAAAAACATAACTTTTTATAAATTGTATTGCCTTTATTTCTGCTTTATATTGCAATGGGCCTTATTTCCTGCAATGCTTATAATAATATGTGTAGATAGACCATGCTGCCTATGGGCTTCATTTCCGGAGAGTGAAAAGAGAATGAGGAAATGCTTGTGGTAAAGAGGAAGAGCCGCTGAGGCAAGGGCCTGAGGGCCTGGAGGAGCTGGGGGCCATGTGCAGGTCAACCATCACGAGGGGAGCTCTAGAGAAGGTGTCCAAGTTTAGGCTTCTAGAAAACCCATGTACTAGTGTGGAGAGGGGGTCCTACTTCCTAAGGCCTGCGTGAGAAAGAAGCGGATTCCAGGGATGCACAGGAGTGGAGTCCCTCTGAGAGGAGCTGTTTGCCAGACACTGACATCCACCCGAGAAAAAGAGATAAGCGTTTTTCTAAACCTAAATAAACATCACCTGTTAGGTAAAGGCAGTTTCCTGCTGCAGATGCAAACATGACTAAGATCCCACCTGGGAGGGCGGGCGTACATCCTGTTTGGTTGAAAATTCACAAACATGACATAGCAAAAGACAATTGGTTCAAAAGTATAATTGAAGTTTGTAAGAAATATGTCTGGTAGTGTTGCTAAAGGTGCTAATTCTGTTTTTTAAAATATTTACATTTAATTGACAAATAAAAATTGTCTATATCAAATACAACATGTTGTTTTGAAATATGTACACATTGGGGAATGGCTAATCAAGCTAATCAGCATGTGCATTACCTCACATACTTCTTTTTGGTGGTGAGGATATTTAAAACCTACTCTCAGAGATTTTCAGGTATGCAATGCATTGTTGTGAACTACAGTCACCGTGATATACAGTCATTCTCTTGAACTCATTTCTTGTTTCTACCTGAAATTTTGAGTCCTTTGAGCAGCATTTCCCCAGTCCACATTCCTCCTCCCCCTGCTCTTGGTAACCACCGTTCCACTCTCTACTTCCATGACTTCAGCTTTTAGATTCTGCACGTAAGTGAGATCATGCAGTGTTTGTTCTTCTGGGCCTGGCTTATTGCACTTAGCATAATGCCCTCCAGGTTCACCCATGTTGTTGCAAATAATGGGACTTCCCTTTTCTGTAAGGCCAGCCAGCATCACATTGTGTGTAGGTACCACATTTTCTTTATCCATTCACCATGGATGGACGCGGGTGGATTTCATGTCTTGGCTCTTGGGACTAGCGCTGCAGTAAACATGGGAGGGCAGACATGTCTTCCACATACTGATTTCATGTAGTTTGGATATGTACCCAGTGCTGGGATGGCTGGATCAGGGTGCTAATTCTTGAAGGATTAAGATAACCTTTATAAATTTCTAAAACACCTTTATATGTATTCAAATTTATAATTGTATTTATATATGATATATTTATAATTACATATAAGTGTAACTATATGGGATAATTATATATCAGTATAAATACATATATAATTGTGGTAGAAAATGGGTCTTTTCCTCCACTACTTAAATGTTTAGAAATCATTCACCTCAAGATCAGATACTCATTTATGTTTTTTTTTTTTTAAGTTTCATAGTTTTAATTACATTCTCTAAACCATTTGGGATTAAAATTAGTGTCTGATATGAAGCAAAACTCTTTACTCAAATTGCTAACCGAGTGTCCTTGTAACATTTATTGCACAATTCTTTCTTTCTTTCTTTACTGAGGTAGTTTAATTAATCGCTGCCTCCCCCGATGAGTTATATTTAATATATATTTTCAGCTTCACAGCAGTTTCCCGGAGGCTAAACTTTATTCTTAGTAAGGATGAGTGTTTAATTTAACCTAGTGTCTCTACCAAATACGTTAGAATATTATCTTGCATGTATGAAATGTTTCTTATATTGAACACAGAATAATAGGTGTATGTTATTTGTCTTAAAATATTTTCTCTGCTTTCATTTAATAAATAGTGGACAGCTATTTAGAGAATATATTTTGAAGATATACCAAATTATTAGATTGCCCTTGGTAACCTCATGAGTTCATTTGGCTTTAGATGGATTACTTGGTGTTTTTTTCTTATTTACCGCCATCATCCTTGTTGTGAGTGGAGATTCTTCTTTCCTGTTCTGAGAATAGGAGTCGCCAAAGAGCTTTTGTGGTAGTGTGAGATTTCCTCTTTCTTCTCTCTCAAAGGCATTTCAGTAGGAAGTTAGAAATTGTTGGAATCACATTTCCAAGCCTGGCTACATTCTTTAATAGCTCTGTGATTTGGGGTAATTTACTTTCTCAAACTTGTTTCCACGTATGTAAACAGGAGGTAGTAATATCTGCATTACATGGTTATTAGCACAGTCCCTAGTGCTTGTAAGCCTTCCATGAAAAGTAGCTGCTATTAATTAGTATTTACAAAGTAGGCAAATGCTGTATCAGGTACTAAAAGCCAGATGTTCTCTTTTGCAAGAGATCTCTCATAAGTGGCTTCAATAAATTACTGTGAAGTGAGTGATAGATGGAAGAATGAGTGGATACCTTAATAAACAAATACCAATAACACACGACAAGGCACAATCCTGGTGGGGCCAGAACTGTGTACTTCCTTCTAGCCATTCTGAATTTTCTATGTGTCTTGCAACTTCTCAGCTGGAAAGGTGAATTTCAAATGTGCAGGCTTGTCGGAGTCAGTTACCCTGACGATTCTTCCTTTCCACCGGTTCTCCTCTGCACCCTATTCGATCAGGTCTTGAACCTCTGACCCAAAGTTCCCTGCCTTGAATCTGCTCTGGGTCTTTGGGTTTGGGGTTTTTACATGTTAGTGTCTGTATTCTAAGGGTTGTCTCTGAGGGTCCTGGACTTGGCTTAACCCTGGTGGTTCTCCATGATCCAAAATGCCATAAATCATTCACTAGAAATACCTGAGATCTTTTGTTTCAGGGGGACAGTATTTCCAAGTTAGACACCTTAAATTTTGGCAAGAAGTACATGAATTTTAAAGGTGTCTATGTGTTAAACACCTATTATTTTATACATGTTTAAGATAGACATTAAAGGCAGCATGATTCACTATTTCAGGTTAAATAAAAACAGGAAAGAAATGGAAAATTAGCATATTATACTGAAATCTTATTTATTGAGAAATAAACAATGAACTAATTTTATTTATAAATTGTCCTACTCCTAAATTAGAATTTACAACTCATGTTTTTCCTAAACACAGTCAAAACAGAGCCACCTTGTAATAAATAACATCCAACAAATTATTGTTTGCCTAGAAATCTTAGCTGATTTGCAAATGGGAGTGTAGCAGAGTCTCTTGTCCTTGAGGTTTGTTGTCACAGGTTTACACTACCATAGCTGATGTGGAAAATCCCATCGGTATTTTACATCTTATTTTACTGCCTTCTTTTCAAATTTTCTCTCTCTGCCTGTGAATGGCTTCTGGTTCCTGAAATGCGTAACATTTCCATAGCATGAGAAAGCTGGAGATCGCTCCACTCTGTTTATGGACTGTTGATTGTGCAGCTGGAGTGGCATTTGGCAAAGTCCCAAAGATCACGTTGTCGATCACTGTGCGCACTCCAAAAAATTAACTTTCAGTAGTTATAATAATGTGATTTTTGAAAGTATTATCAAAAATAATTATTTTGTTTTGGACTACTGTAGCATTCTGATTTCTTAAGGGCATTCTCTGTTCCCATTTGAGTCACTTGGAATCTACTTCTGATGCAGTCACTTGGACCATAGGTCCCAGCATGACGGGACCTAACCATACTAACCCCTCCACAGAGGGGCTGGTTTGCACAAGAACCTAGGCCAGTGGTTCTCAGCTTCGGCACCACTGACATTTGGAGCTGAATGATTCTTTGTGTGAGGGCTGTCCTGTGCGCAGTGAATGTTTAGCAGCGCCCCTGGCCCTAACCCTCTCTATTCCAAGAACACTAACCCCATGGTGACAAGTACAGGTATCTCCAGACATTGCCTAATGTACCCTGGGGGACAAAATCACCCGTGGTTGAGAACCACTGAGCTAGATTAAGGTCCTTCTTATATGAATACCTGTCACTAACCCCTCAGAGTGAGTGACTTGGAAAAGTACATCAGAACAATGTATGGAAGCTATGGATAGACCAATCACTGTGACATAACTTCCAGGTGTTGCTACAGGTAACTATCTAGGCTCTTTGAACTCTACCTAGCTAGGTACTCAAAATTAATGTGCCTCAAAATTTTCTGATCAAACCAAGGTGCTCAAAGACCATTAATGTAAAACTGTTCATTCAGACTTAAATAATATGTGCTGCATACACATGCGCATCAGTTTAAAAAAAACAGCTTAATCAGCTGAAACACTCTCACTCTGGAAAATATTTTTAAAGAAGATAATTTTACTTGTAATATAGCTAGCTAGCTCTCCTTGGCAGTTCGTTAATAATGTAAAAAAATCAAGACCATTTTTCTTTTCTTCTGAGACAATTATTCATTCACACTCCTCAACAAATTCAGTTTCTTTGAATAGTACTTTATTCTGTAGACATCAAGGTTTATGTATTTCCCAAGTTATTCCTAGTGACTGAGAATGTGTATTTGCACCAGTGTATTAGCAAAATATTTCTAATTATTCAGAAGTGATTTTTCTGGGGTCTTTTAAAAATCCCATTGATTGAAAAGAAATTTAATCCATGTATGATATATTTTATTTTTTATTTTGAAGTACTCTTAATCTTCAGAATATTTGCAAAAAAGTTCCATGAATTTTTATTTTCCCTAGACCATTTGAAGCCAGTTGTGGTCGTAATTCTTGTGTGTGTGTTTTCTACAAAGAAGGACATTCTCTTACATGTGAGAAAACCATGAACTTAACGGTGGTACGTGACTGCCACACGCCGCTTCGGGTTGTCCCAGTTGTCCTCATAGTGTTCCTTATAGTGAAAAGATTCAGTGCAGAATCATGCATTGTGTTCAGTTGTCAGGTTTCTTTGTTCTCTTCCAATGTGAAGTCAAATTCTCCATGTTCCTTTAGTGACTGGAGGACTGTCTCAAGCAGATAGGTTCCCATGCAGCTGCTGCATCTATGATTAAAATTTCCTTTCAATAATGACTGACTTTTTAATAAAAGTGCTTGTAAGTCTCATGAAAACAGTTGTGGTAGCAGAGTTGAACATTTATTCACATTATTCCAAATGTGCAAAAGAGAAAAGTAACTAATTTTATCTATTCCTCTACTCCGCTTTGTAGCAGAGGAATTTACACTTGTGTACCAACAATAGCTCACTCGTCTCCCTCCAAAGAGCTATATCCACCTGTAGTCTATCAATAGGCTGATTTTTAAAATGTGGCTTTTTAGTTCTCTGCAGAGGATCAAATCTTCCCTATGAACGCTCACCACACAATAGCTAGGAAACCTAATTACCATCTGTACTCCTCCCCAGGCACCCGGGGGCAGAAGTAGACTGTTCTGCTAACTCAGAGACACATGCTGCCTCCACGGGCGGCCACCCTGGTTGTCGTGGGACACCTGTGCGAAGGTCTCCTCCCATTGTCCAAAAGAGGAGGCAGCGCGAAAGCGTGTCTTCTCCCAGCCTGGCCGGCAACCGGTGTAACCTCACCTCACCTGCACCCCACCCCAAGGAGGAAGATCAAGGTGTGTGCTCTTATCGTGGGCTTTCTTCACATCTATATTTTCTCTGGACACGTCCCTAGGGCAGCTCGTTTCTTGCCCTACATTAGAGTTTCTCAGACCTGCCTGCACCAGGGCAGTTTTTAAACATGCCAGTGCTTGGGTCCTACCTGCTAAGATTCTAAGTCACTGGTACAGGTGCATCCTGCACGTTAGAATAGTCTAATGTGCAGCCAGGATTGAAAAACATTATATTCTGAGTTCTTTTTACTCTTAACATAAAATGATCATCTTTTGTATCTAATGTGTATGCGTGTGTGTGTGAGTGTGTGTGGGGGGAGAGAGAGACAGTGCTTAGAGCCCACAAAGGTGGTTTCATAATATGTTAAATGGAAACTGTTTTGATTTAGAATATTTTGACTTAAAAAATCCTCTTTCCCCTCTCAGCAACATATGGTCTTTAGAGGTATTGTCTCGAAAGAAAGAAAAATCTTTTGTGCTTGTCAGTAACTCAACACGGACACTTTATTTCCTTTTGACGTTGCTCAGTAGCTCAACTTTTTGAATTTTGCAGCAATAGTCCAGGAGCCCCCTTCCTGCCCTGGGCTCATAGATGCCTCAGGATGCTTCAGGATGACGAGAGACAAGGTTATGCTCACAGGAAGGCAAAAATGGAAAGTGCATCAATAGAGTTTGCAAAATACAACCTTTGCAACACCTCTATCATCCACTCTGCAGCGAATGAGGCACTGCTCGGTCAAGGGTACTTTTATTTGAGCCATGAAAACCAAGGGTCGTGATATCATGAAATAAAGAATCAACAGAGAAAGGAATTTACTTTTAGAGAGATAAAGGGACTTGCCCAAGGTGGCACAATTGGGTAAGGATTTAACCAGAGCACTGTTTCCGTGGAAGGCAAGTAGAAGGTCTGCAGGAGGAGGCCCAGGAGGGTCACAGAGAATGATGTCCCAGGGCCTTAAGTGTGATGTTAGAGCTCTCAGTAGGATACAGAAAGGAGGAGCTGGGAGGGTTTTCTCTGCTTCTTGATACTTCCGTGAAGGTGATCATTGCACCAGACTCTGCAGCCTTGTGATGAAGTATACTAAGAAGGAGGGATGGGGCTTTTACTGGTGGGTTACCCTGGGCTGTCTTTTCTTTGGTTGGGCTCCCTTCTTTTCTCCCCTGTACCAGAAGTGTTTCTGCAAACCTAGCATTTCAGCTTTCCCTGCTCTCTCCCCTCATAGCCTCCCCATTTCTTGTGCTCGTTTCCATTGTAGTTTTCCCACATCTAAAAGGCCCTGCAGATACAAGGGTAAGGGCTTCTGGGGGCATATGGATTGAGTTATCACTAGTATTCACTAAAGTGCTATTGACTGTCTTTTCCACAACTCAACAGAAAATGTAAACAAATATAGACACGTGTAAGAGTAAACTCCCATGGTATAAACTCACTTCTTAATATTTTGACACAAGGGATGTTTTAACAGCCACTGGAATACTTGTCTTTCAGTGATTCTAAACCAGAGGTGATTTTGCCCTCTAAGGGGACATTTGGCAGTATCTGGAGACACTTTTGATTGTCACAGCCTGGGGGAGGGGTGCTAATATCATCTCCTGGGTAGAGAGACCAGGGGTGCAGCCAAACAATTCCTCACAGGAAAAAATGATCCAGCCCAAATGCATACAGTGCCATTTCAGAAACTATATTCAATGTAAATATTATTGTCCTGAGATAATTTTACATTTCATAGTACTTTTCATGTTTCCTGAAGCCTTTCAAAGACTGATCTCCTTAATTGATTACTTATGATGCTTTCAAGATTCAAATTGTTCCATCTTAATTCAACCTTCTCTATTTCATTGTTTATTTTCTCTTCTCTGACATTCACCATTTCGGCAGAGTTCAAAACTTATTTTGGGTCACTGACTACTGAGGTAGAGTCCTGAGCCTAATTATTATTAACTAAGGTTCTAGAAACAGCTCTTATATTGACACTAGCTGTATTTATTTTATTTAATTATTTTGGAATGTATAAATATTACCCAGTTGATGTGCCTCAGAGGACTATTTTCTTTCACTTTTTAAAACACAACTGGAGGTTGATGTATTAGCTTTCAATATTCTCCACTTTATGGACAGATGAACTTCATAATGAAATATGAAAAGCAACTGTCCTTTAAAGAGAAAAGAATGGCTACATCCAAACCATGTAAGAAAGAAGATCTTATAGTGGAATATTTTCATGCTGCTCGTTGTATTTTACAAGTCACATCGATGCGTTATGTTCAGACATGTATCTTGGGGGAAATGTATTTTATGACTTCTTTTGTTATTCTGAGAGGATATTACCACCCGATTGTCTTCTACTCAACTGTGAAGACAACACAGTGTATGGGTTTTACCCATAATGTGGGCTGGACTGGTTTCCAAAATATTAATATGGCCGTTGCTAATTATAAGAACTCAGGAACTTTTAAACATAAACACAGATACCTGAATTTGAGGAAAAAATAAAAAGCTGATTAGAAATAGGCCCACATTTAGATCTTTGCACACTTGTCACAATTCATGAGTTTGAGCTGATTTATATATAGAGCACACATTACAGAATGGCAATTTCCTGTTTTCCAGCTTCCCACAGCGCACCAATTAATAATTTGTAACATATCTGTGGGCAACAGAGGTCTTTACCTAAACTACTAGCTTCAGCCACTTTCTTTCCTGTTCTTGTTTAAATAGATGCCATGACTTGATCTCGAAGACCTAAGACATCCAGCATTCCTTCTAGCAGACCTTTAGAACAAAATTCAATGTTAAGTATTTGTCAATTACATCTGACCTTGCCAATATTGAACAACTCAGCAACAATCCTGTGAAGGTCTTGGCTGACATTTGAAGACGTTTCAGATTCCAGTAATAGACTATGAAAGAGCAAGGTGCCAGCTAACTCTTAGATTTCCAAAATATGTAAATAAATTTTTCATTTTATACACTGTTTTACATTTTATAAAATATGCTGTAGCATCTCAATGGATTCTTTCAGACAACCACATGTATTACAGTTATAATTTTAAGCATGGATAAAATAGGGTGCAGACAAGTTAAATCAAATAATTAGAGGTGGCCTACCTAGTACTAAATCTTGGGTTCTGCAACACCAACTCCAACTTTTCCCTGTATCACACCTCCTTCATCCCTGAATGTTGCCTAACACATAAATCATAATTAACTACTTTAGTTGAATAGTATATATTTGTGCTTGAAGACAAGGAACACCATAGCGTTGTTGTTTTAACAATGATTGTTTTTGTTTATGACATAGACAAGTGGACAAGAGATATTAAACTAGTTTTCCAAACAGATTTAAATCCCAATTCTGTTGTTACCAAGATTGTGATCCTGAAATTCACTTAACTACATTAGTACCCACATTACTTATTTTTGGGAAAACAATCTAGGGGAGAGAATTTGAATAGATATTGTATAGGATCATTTTCTTTTATAAATGTCCAGGGTTTTAAATTTAACTGAACAGAACAAAGCCTTAATTCACAAAGTTTCCATAAAGATATTGAAAGGCAATGGAAAATTTTATTGGGTCTTTAAATTAAGCTTTCTTGTTTATAATAATTAAAGTATTTAACAATATCACATGGCTTTGGAACAGTTATTTTTAGTAAAATTAAGTCTAGTTCTAGTTTACCTAAAGCTCCCCGATTAACAATGCTCGGTCCTGGGAGGTGAAATCTGTCGGATAACATTGCGGCTCTCTTGGGAACCCCATTTATGTATTTTTGGCAGTTTTGCTCCATTGGCTTTGCATTTAAAGTGCAACATGTTCACTTTGGTCTTACTGGAGGATTTTATTTTGGAAGAACATACGTAAACCTTATCGTTTGACTCTGAATTACTCAAAGGGTATCTTTAGATCGATTTGTGCTATTGCCGATCAAGCCCTTTTGTCAAATTATATCCACGGCTCTGCATTCTTTAGTCCTACCATACTCATAATCAGCGTCGCTTCTTAGTATTTATCATATATTCCCTTGTGTTATACTTTTTAATTTTTTTAAGAAAGGCTTTGCCTTCAATATCAAACGTACAAAGTCAGAAACTAGGAATTGTAATTCTCTCATCCCTGTCTACGCCAGTCCTCTCCATACACTGTATTTGACAAGTGCTGGTAAAGATGGGGCTGGTCTGGGTACAGATAGGGGGAGGAATTATTTGTGATTTTATCTGAAAACAGGAGTAGGAACGAGATTCACTTCTATATTAATGAATTGAGTGCTGTGCTGGGCAGTGTGGAAGATTCAAAACTTGATAACATGTCACCCACCTTAAGGAAAGTCATTGGCCAAAACCATGGATTGTTAGGGTTAGGAGCAATCCTAGAACATGATAAAGCCCCACATCTTTCTCTTTTACATATTTTTTAAAATTTATTTTTAAATTAAAAACAAATTTATATTCATCCTCAGTTTAGACTTGTAATCAAAGCAGTAACTATCAGCTTTAAGCAGGAGATACAAGAAAACCCTGAAAATAAAGGAGTGTGCACTTGTGCTTTGAGAGGGCAAGCACTTAGCACTTAGCTGGTAACTTGCGTCTTGTCGGGTTGACATGGTGAAAGTCAAGATATAGTTACACAAGTGTTAGAAAAAATTAAAGATAAGTCTATCTTTATTTTGAATTTTATCATCACAAAGTTCAACATCTGATTAAAAGAGCAAAGATCACATTGAAAGATTTTTTTCAGTATTTCCGAAGTTCCTTGCTTGATTCTAGAATATGTCTGTTATTGGCAATGGCATCTGTTAGAATATTTGCTTTAGAAAACATTTTTTGTTCACTTAAGATTTTTAAACACATTTGCTATTGGAGATGGAGTTGACCACTAACCTGGGAGATAATTAATTTTTGATGACCTTACTGATCTAGCTAAACTCAAACTAGGTATTTTTTTTTTTTTGGGTAAAAATATGTTTAAAAAAAATAGGTGACTCTAAAACAACTATAAAATGCAGAATCTCCATTTTTTTTTATGTGAAGTCCCAAAACAAATGAGGAAAATGACATAAAGAAAGAAACAAAAAACAAAAAAGGAGTTTCCTGGCCACGGACAAAGCCACAACTACAGATAGCCAGGTCTTTATCATTCGCTGATTGATTTATTCATCCATCCATCCATCCATCCATTCTTTCATTAGTTAATTAAAATTCTCAGTCCACAGCAGTGAGTCAGGAATTGGGTTAGGTTCTGGAAACAGAAAGGAAAAATGCTGTTTTAGATCAATTGTTCTAAATGTGGTCCTTTGGAGGAGTTTCCATGTACAGTATAAAGAGCTCTTCAGTAGAATTTTTGAAACTCACCATATTCTTCCACAAAGGGGCATTTACTAAGTCTTCCTGAAGTATCATGATTGCGAGGGTTAATCCACTCACTTGTTGAGGTATGTAACTGAAGATGGCAACTGGAAAAGGCATAAAATGAGCCTTTTTATGTCCTACCCTAACGACTTTCACTCCTAGTCAGAGCGCCTTGGAGGCGTCCAGCCCAGTGGAGCTGGAGGCTCTAAGTAGCTGTTAGAATGATGTGTGAACACCCAGAGCTGCCAAGCTGGAGACCCACATAAAAGACCAGGCTTGAGGTTTTGGGCTCCCCAAAGCAGACACTTGAGAGGAGTAATGAGGTGTTTAGCATTTGAAAGGAACGGGCCCAGCCCTGTCCTCACACAAGTGGGAGGGGAAGCTTTGGATCCCTTCTTTTGGCGCAGCACTTTTGTAAAAGGGAAGTTGGGACCCACAGCTGGTGAAATATGAATTATAAAAGGTCTGAGAGCTGTAGCAAAATTATAGGGAGAGCAAAGATAAGTCGATACCGGAAGTGAGTTATAACTTTAGGAAAATGATCGAAATTCGGTAAATCAAAAGTTCACTTAACAGATTTGAACTGATGTTTATCCTTTTTAAGATTAGACATTTGTGCCTATATTTCTGTTCCTTTTGGAGCTTTCAGAAAAGATACAGGACTCCCTATATCTTCTAAATGCAACAGCAAATACATCCTAATGTAGGCATTAAGTTAGTTGATAACATTTTAGAAAATTAGGTTTTCAGAGTAAGCTGTTTATGGGTTTGTACGAATTTCTTGCTCAGCAGTGTCAGTTCTCAGAGGGGTGGTTAGGAAACCCTGTCTACTGCTTTCCATAGGTATTTGTGGGGACGCGGGGTGAGTTTATAGACTTACTCAGCTCATGTTTTTGGAAACTTTCTTATGATTGCTCTCAAATGTTATTTCAAGAAAGCATCTTATGACTTTTTGATACCGAAAATTGAATTAACTCATTAGTTCACCACATCTACCAACTTGCTTTGCCCAGAAAGATGCTTAGATGCATCATAAAGTTAAATCCCACCATAAAAGATTAAAGGGGAACCACTGATCATATTTTCAAAAATGTCCTTCAGGTATACGGACACTGTAAGAGGAGAGAACCCAAAAACGATGAAAGGAAGGGCAGCATTATTAAATAAGTAAAGCTTTAAAAGTGATTGTATGGATGTGACTGAATCTGATGTGTAAGGTTCAGTGTTTGCCAAAAATACCTCCCTCTCTACCTTAGAAACACACCTTGTCAATGGGTTCAAGTCCTGCACTGTCATCGTGTCCAGCGGGGGGCGTGTATAGCAGCGTTTCAGAGGCAACAACATCGCTGCCCATTTACCTAGACTCTGTCCTCACCCTCTCCCAGCCCTTCGGTGCTCACCCAGCTATCTTGAACAGGACCCAGCTGGCTCTGTGCAATCCTATGCCATTTTCAGGCAGAAAAGATCTTCCATTGGTGCCTAAAGGAAAAAAAAACACAAAAAATTTATTAGATTGGAGAAATGTCCATTTAAGTATCACTGAAGTAAACTAATTTTGGAATGTTCTAACTATCCAATGATGATATTCCCTACCTCAACATTACACAAATAAAAATTATGGTGTGTTTAATATGGTACCTTTTAGTCAGGTGTTTAGTATTGCATTTGGTTTCATAGTATTTTGAATTTTTATGGTCGCCATTGCAGCAGGAAATTTCAAGGGACTCATTTTATGGTATATATTTTGCTTCTTACTCATAGCTTGGCTTCTGACTCTATAGCGCTCTTACCTTTACCTTTGTGAATTAAGTGCAAATATTTTCAAACCCTTCTTTGTGTTCTAATTGTTTTTGGCTTCAGTACATTATAGCAGAGCCAAGCAGAATAGAAAAGTAAGTTTTAAATGAAAATCAGATACGATCAGATTAGCCAAGTGCTTTCCCGTTCATTTAGCTGGGAAATAGTCTTGTGTTTTGCCAGAATTTGAAACAAGATTCTAATGCCCTTTAATACATCTCTTTTTCACCACTTGATTAAGTGTTCAGCATTGTTCATGTGCATTCAGAGAGAGGGAAATGTCTACGTCATAAAAGTAGAGCTACTCTGGTTTCTGTACTTTCAGAGAGCTATAACAACAAGTTATGGAATTATGTAAGCAGGAAAGCCATGGATTCGTGTGGCCCATTAATCCATGGTATTCCTTGTGCACAGGCTAACGTGGGAGGGGGTGGTAAGAAGATGGGAGGGGAACAGCACTAAAATTTAATTTTTAATATTTGGAAATTCGTATCTCATAGAAGCAAAGATTACAGAATGTCACACTTAGAAAGGAGTTAATTTTTCCAATTCAACCATCTACCTGATTCATAGGTACTCTCACCAAAACCCCTACAGAGAAAACAAAGACTATGAGCAACCCAGCAAGGTGAGGAAGTTCCTCTGAAATCAAGATGCTGAGAAAGAACATTGGCAGCTGCATATTATATCTCTCAAAACTGGCTTTGATAGTTCCGCGAGAAACAGGTACTGCATGCTGCTCAGAACTGAGTCCAACACCCTAGGGGTAGTGTAGAGAGGTAGAGTGGATCACAGTATTTTTTTCTTGGTGTTCATAGTTCCATTAAGGAAGTCAGAATTGCATTAGCTTTTGAGACAATAATTACACTCATGATTTATATTGGACTTATAGGGAAGTGACTTTTCAAGGTAATTTTATATACTACTCTCCCATGTCTAGGATTTATGGATTTGGTTTTTAATCATAAATTCAAAACTTTCTATATTTTGCTCTTAGGTTAAAGATATCTATGATTAAAATTATATTTATTAAAATCAAGTAAAAAAGAAAACAAGTATAAAAATAGTATGGTGGTGTAGGATTAGGGATTGTCTTCTTTATCCTTTTATTGTTAATTTTGTGTTTCTATTCATGTTTATATAATATTTGTGCCTTTGCATTTAAAAAAAATCATGTTGATCTTAAGAGCTTATTCCAAACTGTTAAGATCCAGATTCTCTTTTCTAACTCGTGGACTGTTCTGTCCATATCTTGTCCTTTGAAACATCCATATTGTCATCCGGGTGACCAACGGCACTGCCCAACAGGACCGAGGGAAGGAAAGGACCCACGGCCACCTGTCTACATTTCCCCACTACTCAGCAGCAACTATCGTCCTGGCCTGTTAGCTGGCCATGTTTGGTTGAGGTCGCTACGTATCTATCAAAATCATTTAACGGCATTTCACAAACACTAGTCCAAGGACTGTCACTGCTCACCAAGACTTTTGAAAATATCAGTAAATCATTTGCTCTGAAGAACATTATTTCTTAAAACATACATGCTCAAAAATGATAGCAAACCATTTCAGCCCGAGTTATCTGGGGAGAAAATGAATAAATCAGACCTCTGCCAATACTGTGGGGAGGAGGGAGAGTGCTTTGCATGGCTCCAGTGGGTTGAAGACAAACTTCTCCACCCTCCCATCTGCTGGGCCCAGTACCCTGAGTGTTCTGGGGCCTGGAGCTCGTTGCCTGATGTGTGATGACTGCCCTGTGTCCTCTGATACTCACTGCAGTCTTCAGTCCTCTCTTTCAAACTTGTGTTTCCTAAAGGGCACACAGCTGCTTCAGAACATTTATGTCCAAGTTCTCAGCGTATTGGCATTTTGTTAACACAGGTCATACAATATGGGCCAATTATAATTAGAAAATCTCTTAAAATTGTCCTACCTAATTTGCTTTATCTGTTAGGGAATTTTTTGGGTGGCAAATTATAGACAGCATTACTACACAATGGCTTCAAAAATAAGGGTTAATTTGACATCATATATGAAAAATTACAGAAGTAGGTGGTTCCTGACATTAATTTACTTAAGGGTGTCAGGAATAAGGCTTCTGTAAATTCTTGGCCTTTCAGTGCTGACAAGATAGCAGCTCCGACTCCAGGCATTGTACCTAGATTCCATGCAGGAAGGATTAGGAAGGCAAAAGAGAAAAAGTTACATATCTGTTGAGTCTGCTTATTTTAGGGAGGTTTTCTCGAAGCCCCATCTAGATACATGTGTTTCATTTCATTGTCCAGAACTGTGCCATGTGGACACCTCCATCCATGAGGAAGACAGAAGCAAAATTTATAAAGCTGGGGCCCTGTGAGTCAGAAAGAAGCGAACATGAATGTCACGTAGCATCCCCTAGGGTTGTTGCTCTTGGGTTATCATTTCCTGCTCTGGTAACAGTTTTGCTCCAATATGCATTTCTCCAAGAATCAGCTGGGGTGATTCTTAGAATAGTAGCAGAACAGGCATTACCTGGTTTTGGGTGGCCCAGCAGGTGTGGCAGAACTCCTTGCAGGTTGCTGTGATTGGTCTGCTGCGTTCTTCATTCAGATCCAGTCCTCTGAGCTAGCTTGATTGTCCCTTCCCCACATGCAGATTGCCAGTGCCGATATCTGTACCCAACTTTCCGAACGTTCATGTCTCTGTGCTCTTCCCCTCTCATCTTCCCTCAGGTGTCTTCTCCCAGGCTCATGTACTTGACTTTCTGGACTCTAACTGGTCAATTCCTGCCATGTACAGCCATTATACCAAATGTGCCAGCTCTCCCCGTATTTCTAACATGCTCTCTGATGGGGCTGTCTTTTCTAATAACACCCCTAAGTGGCCATCAATCTCAAAGAAGCAGAATTATGCCACCTGGGGGCACAGGGACAGGGGTCCTTTCTGTAGACTCAGTGCAGGTCAGTCTCCAACAGAGAGAGTTGCTTCTGCTTCCTCTGCAGGCCCATGCTGGTGACATGGGCTCTGGCATGGAACCAGCGTCAGGCAGACACATTCAGGTGCTGCTTGGCTATCCAGTAAAGGTGAGGAAGGAGGGACAGGCGCTCACAGCTTCACCTCCCCCCTGGTTCATGTCTGTTTCCAAAGGTAACATCCTTTCGAAAGTGTTTACTTGTGAAGCCTAGGCCATGTCTTCCTTATGGATCCCTCAGAAATTCCTAGGAAGTTCTGTAGCTTGGGGATGTGATCAGAGCCCAAGGAGATTTCTGAAAAGTTCTGTGTCTTGGCCGTGTGAATCAGATCCACCCCCAGCCTTCTGCTCACCATTCATATCTCCCCTCATCCTCTGAACTCTGGTTTTAATGCTGATGATTCAGCTTGAATTGTTTTGTGGGGTTAACTAGAACTTACATAACAAAATTTAAATCTTTCCTTGCTGAGATATACGCATACACACACACTTATATGTAAGTATTTACACATGTTGGTATGCATTAATTTATGTAAATTTGTATAGTACATGTATATATAATATGTAAACATACAAAAATCAGATGTAAATATTGATGTATGTGATGTAAACATACCCATATCTACATCTATTTAAACTACTGAATGAAAGAATACTAAGTGGATTGACTGTACATGGCCAGAGTTGAGCAGTTTGTTGACGAACGAGCTCTCTCCTTCCCACGGCGTTGTGTTCTGATACCTGTCTTAATCTGTACATTACCATCACACGTGCAAACTTGAATGGAAAATGTTTGAAGACATTGCAATAAGAATAACAAATATATATGAACTAACAGCATATACAAAATCTCTTTCACTTCCCGAATTCTTGTTAACTAAATACTTGCTATCCAAACTCATGAAAGGAATGCATTCAGATAATTTTTGAGATAGGATGATTTGGAGACTACTTTCAAATATGTTTTCCTTTGGATAAATAGACACTGAATGTCTGACGCCGGGAACTGAGCAGATTTGGAGAAAAATAATGCGTCTCCTTACCATCCTTTAGAGATGAACTTTGGGCTTAAAATCATTTCAGAACATAACATTTTAGAGCTGTAAGAATTTATCAAAGGTATCAGCACACAGGTAATTTACTATGTAGTATTGAAGTGAACTAAGGTTTGGTGTAAAGTTATAAAGAATGCAACTTCTTCCCATGGACAGATCTGTGATAACACTAGAGAATTTGGTGCTGTGAGTGGAACTTCAGCACCAAAGGCCCCAGGTGTCTGTAACATAAACCAGCTTCTATCTAACAATGCAGCGTAGTCACACCCAATAAAAGGTGTTTCTGAGATTTAAGAATCTTGAAAAGTGTTAGTATTCATTTTTATGATTGCCAGCAAGAGAGATTCTGCCAGAAACTGTTTCCAGTGGAGAATTCAGCACAGGATTGATGTTGGTTTTGGCACAGACTTTTGTTGATCATCAGAAGTGTCTTTTATAGATGTCCCCCCTTTCTTTGTTTTGTCTTCAGATTCGTTTTTGGTTTTGGCGAGTTAGGAAGCATTGCGTTAATTGGGTTATAACAATCACAGTCGAGAGTCAAATCTGCTTTAAAAGCATCCATTAGATGCCAATGGCACCTCTAGGGAAAATGTTATTTATATTCCAGACCATACCTACATCTTTTTGTTTCTGGCAGTTGTGCCTTGCATGTCTTTGCACTTTCTGCTGTTTTGGTTTCACTGCCAACAACCAAAACAACAAAAGGATGCGTGGTAAGATGTTGCTCATTTTCTTTAATTAAGAATGCAATTGGTAGGAATCATTTTAATCTGATGAATTGATGGGGATTTCATCCTCTGCAAAGAGAAGCACCCTAAGGGTCACTGTGCCAGTGGTAATATCGGTGTGATCAGAATGCCTGCCATTGCTGCTCACTGTGTAGTCCAGCCACTATTTAAATACCAGGGTAACATAAGCCTAGTATTGGCTCTAAAAACATTGAACAGATTCTGTTCCTGGGGAAAGCAAAATGATAGAAGAGCCGCTAATCATCCATGATTGATGACTAATACAGGTGATTTAGAACTTGCTTGGGCATCCCTCCTATTTGTGAGCCACAGCTCAAAACCATTTTTGTTTCATGTCACTGAGCTAAATAGCTAGATATTTTTCCAGGTACAGTTTTGTCAAGTTTTTAAAATGTCATCTTAGGAAAAATCCCTGAACTATACAAACGGAGACATGTAAATGTTAAATACAGTATTTTTCATTTTCTGGTATTAAATTAGGCACCTGGGAGGCATATTAATATTTTTGGTCATTAGTAGACTCTTTACACTGTAATAAAAAAAGAAAAAAGAAAATAAAATCAAGGATTTTTGGCCATTCTAGTTTATTTAGCATCATAGGAGAGTGACTAAAGCTTCCCACGTGTGAATTTTATTGAAAACAGAAGCTTTTTAAAACATGTAAAGTGTGTTCACCCATATATGTAGAAAACAATACTTATAAATATATCTCCCATCTCCCTGCCCCTGCAGTAGAAGCTGGAGGCTTTAATGTATGTGTTGGTCACTTCTGTTTAAGCCTGTAGTGTAGAGGTCGTCCTCAAAGTCGACTGGCTGCATAGGACTGTTTGCCTCTACGTTAAATAACCCCCAGCTGCCTTGTTTATTGAGTTATTGGTTTTATTTTATAGTTTTCCCATTTCGTTTTTCACATTCAGTCTTGAGACTGCTAATGTTCTTGCAGCTGATGGAATGTGCAAACCCATGTGACTTGCCAACATTTTTTTTCACTGTTTACCTGAAATTGAAATTTAATTGGGAATCCTGCAATTTATCTGGCAACCTTACCACGCCCCTTATCAGGAAATCCTAAAGTTGGGAACCTTGCTTGCTTGACGAATCTCAAAGTAGCAGACAGTGTGGGACCTTAGAGAGTCTCCCCAAGATTCCTGTGCCCAGCGCAGAGAAGGCAGAGGGTTCCTGTGTTCTCCGTGTTACGAATGCCAGGGGGAATGATTCCCCCTAGCCTGAAGGGATCACGAGGACATGGCTAGATTTTGTAATTAACCTCCTGGGCGGGTTCATGTCTAAATCCCAAGGTTAAGTGTCAGTGAGCCTTATGCAACAGGAAGACACAAATAGTAGCAGCTTAAAAAAAGGAAAAGTTCATCTCAACTTTCATAAAGTCTGGAGGAGGCAGTATGGGGATGATATGGTGGCCTTGTAAAGCCATCAAGGACCCAGGCTGCTTCTGCTTCTCATTCTACTGTGCCTCATGCTCTAAGGTATCTGCTGGGGTGCTAACCTTCACAAACACGTTCCAGAAAGCAGGGTGGGAAGAGAAAAGGAGGAGGGATGCCGTCTCTCCTAGCCCTCTAAAGCTATTATCCAGAAGTAACACTTTGCTTCTACTCATTGGCCAGAACTTAATCAAACAGCTGCATCCATTTTCAGGGGCATCTACAAAATGCAGTCTCTTTGAAGAAAAATGTAATGAGCATATAGAAATTCTGTTACTAAAATTTAGGGCAAAATTACTAGAAGCCTCTACCATGTGGTCTCTGTGTTGGCTTTGTAATGTGTTAACTTGTCAAGGCAGAATTACGTTTGCCTGAAAGCCCTTTCCCATGTGTCGCTTATTAGGGTGGTCCATCCGGGAGATCCAGAGGATCAGGAGGGTGGAAGGGAAGCAGCAGCCATTTTCTGGTTGCTGATCTGCTAAACCGCCTTGCCAGCGTGAAGTTGTGGCTGGGTCTGCAGCTGCTCTACCTTCCCTGGGAGCCTCCTTCAGCTTCTCCAACTTCCCGGTGAGGTACATACATTTGGATTCATGACGAAGAGCCCTGGGTTCTGCAGGACACCCTCATCACCAAGGTTAGAGGTGCTGAGAGCTCGCATGGGTTTCGGTCTGTCCTTGTGAGGCTCCAACACACACTTACTTGTAGACTCTAGCTTGCCTCTGATCTCTCCCCTTAATGTTCCTCTTCCCTCCCTGACCACCTGCCCTGTGAATGTCTAGCTCTAGCATCAAATGCAGAGACAAGAGCCTTACAGAGACTGCTCAGCCAGCTTCACAAGTATGTAAGGTCAGAGCTATGCAGTAAAGCCCTCTAGCTATATCTATAAATACGTAGTAACTGTGAATTGGTACAAATAGGTAAATGTATATCTGATATCTATTAATCAGTTTATCTCTCTACAGGCATATATTCATACATATATGTATTCTATAGTGGATTAGGAGATATATGTGCACATGTCCATGGGTATATATCCTATATATGATGTATAGAATATATATAGGATATATAGATAGATGGATATGTCATGTTTTCATATATGGGATATGTATAACATTGATATTTATATTGCTTATAGATGTGTCTATCCATTTATATATCTATAGATATAGGTAGATGGTATATAATCTATCAATATCAATATATTGATGTAAATAGCACATATAAAATCATATTATATATATTTCCCATGTTTCTAGATTTAAATATAGATATAGGTATCAGTTTTGATATTCTATTGGTCTGCTTCTCCGGTTGAACCCTGTCTGATAAATTCTTTCTCTAGTAGCCACCTGACACCTACTTTTCTGTTGCTGTGTAAGCCCCAGAAAGTTAGCTCCAGAAACTTAACAGAGCCTTGGGACAGTAGCATGGGTCCACCCCCACCATCCTCCTACACACACAAAACTGAAGTTAACATTCTCCCAGCTGCATGAAATATAGGAACAAATAAACATTAAGCTAAATTACGTACAATACTGATGATTCAATTACCTGCACACCTGAGTTTGTGAATTAAAATGTATCTCTACAATAATAATTTCATTTTCCTTCGTGTGTCAGATCTCAGGAGAACAGTGAAAAGATCAGTTCTTCAGATCAATATTTAAATACATCTCAAATTAAGGATTATGTTTTAGAATTTAAGACCTTAAAGAGACCTTGTAATACCTTTTCCAAGAAGTCTTTGTTTCTCCTGAAATTGTCCAGGTTGTTTTATAAAAGTATATTTTTGAAAGAAAGAATAGGATTACTAATATCTTAACATTTTGCTTTACATAAGAAAAAGAAAGTGAATTAAAGTTATATAAGTTATAGCTAAAGATAAAATTTAAGAAAGGAAAATAATTTATATTGGAGGCATAGTGATGGACTGAGGAAAAGTAAAATAGCTTAAAGAATCATTTGCAATATTAAATGAGGAAACTGATGATTATGGAAAATCATGTAAAGTTTTCAAGGTTTACGTGAAGTTTTAGAAATGATGTTATTGAATCAAGTTGACTATAGAAAAAGAGTCTAGACAAAATATTCTGGCTGTATGTTCTGCAATTTCTATGTTTCGTGAATGAATTAACTCTAAGGCAATGCGTGAGGAAAATGAGACATAAATAATATTTCTTTCCCCCTTCTCATCTCTGTCACCCTGTTTTCCTTCTCTCAGTTGTGGTACCTCATGCAGGGCCCCTTAAAGACAAAGGCTTCTCAATTGCTGACATACTTACGAAGTCTGATGGTATCTCTTAGGAAGTCTGGGGTTTCATTTTATTTTGCTTTCTATAGAGAACTCAGCAACCAAAGACCGGAACAGGATATCTTGTATTACAAACTGTCAGGTTGTCCTGCCTTCCCTCAGAGTCAAGGTATAGTTGTCACTGATGTTTATAAAAAAGTCCATCTGACTAGGCATATTGATTAGCCGAAGTATGGCAATTACCAGGAAATACTAAGAACATAATACTGGAATCACTGGAAACCAAATTTGAGTTAAATAAGGTAGACTAATGTAGCTAATGAGTTTGAGAGAACATAGAATTTTAATCTCCTGCTTAAATGTATAGACAGAAAATTTATCTGTGAATTTTGTAAATAGATTTAATTTTTAAAAAACAAACTTAACTCTATACATAGTATGTGCATAGCAGAAGTTTGTGATTTAATAT
The DNA here is from genome assembly GCA_963574885.1 of Lepilemur ruficaudatus. Taxonomy (NCBI): domain Eukaryota; kingdom Metazoa; phylum Chordata; class Mammalia; order Primates; family Lepilemuridae; genus Lepilemur; species Lepilemur ruficaudatus. The sequence goes on from CAUYRT010059343.1 coordinate 100,170, forward strand.
TTAAGTATCTACTGTGAAAATAGCTTTGAGGTGAGCCCCCTAAACACCCTAGGTAGTCTCCTGTTAAAGGAGAAAATCTGAGTCTTCGACAACAAATTTAGACACTTTTGAAGGCCAACTCAGATGCATTGTGAAAACAGGAAGAGACTTCTGCTAACCAGAGTCTTGGTGAACAAGACAAACCAGGGCTCACCTGTTCCCAAGTGAGAACTCCCCGTGAGAAGAAAAAAGGAATTTCCCTGCTTCAACTTGGAATGTGTGTTTGTAATACATAGCACATGTGTATACTGTAAGATTTGTTAAAGCCTGCTGGTGTGCCGGGGAATTGTGGGGCTACTTAAGTACATGGCAGCGTTATTAGTAATAGCTAATTAATTGCTTATCCTAGTTAATCTGGGATTAATTAGAAAACCTACTTTTTAATTATTTTTATTTAAAGTTTGCAGTTGTGAGTAATAACTTGGGTTTTAATTTTTCATCACTCTTCCTGCAAATAAAACCTGATGATATGAGCACAGATCATCTTTCTTCCTTTTTTCACATTATTATCCTGGATGGTTTTAATCACGTTTAACATTATCTGAAGTATATGTATATATACGAATATGTGTATATATAAGTGATGCAATTGAAGATATTTACGTTGTACAGGCTCTGCGGCTTACGATGATTCTGACAGCGTCGTTTATGGCTAAGTCGAGGGTGTTCTGAGGCAGAGGTCACCCTGCTTCCCATTGTTGTGTGTGTGTGTGTGTGTTTGAGTTTCTCTTGACTTTTGGAGTCCAGTATGTGGATCTGTGCTGCAAATGCATGAGCCCATTCTGTCATCTGTCTGTTTCTCCTGTAGAGCCTAAGAAGTCGCCAGGGTGGCTGTGAAGCTGTAGACTGAGGGCCTGTCACGGGCCACTGGGCCCATTGGGCCCGCTGCCTGCTGCTGGGTACGACCCATCCTGGCTGGGAGTCCAGGTGTGGAGCTAAGCAGTGCTTCCTCATTAGGTCCTACGCAGACAGTGTCCCTTTATGGACAGCCTTTATCAGAGAGGGATCAGTAAACAGGCAGATTCCATGGCTGAGCTGGACCGCATTGAAGGCTCCACGGGGAGAGGGCCGGAGACACCGGCCCTCAAAGAGCTCTTCTTGCAAAATGACGAAAGGATTGTATTTCAGGGCTTTGAAGGCCTACAGGGATATCTTTCATCCCCCCAAGAATTCTCGCCTGGAGCAGTCATTGATTGTTGACTATTGAGAGGAAACCATTGAACACCCTAAGAGCAAAGAGCCCTGAGGCCTCCTTCTGTTCTGTCTTGCCTTTGCTGATGAGACTGACCTGGAAATCTGTGTTGCTATCTTATTTGCAGTGCCTGTGTTCTCGTTAGGAAGCCACATTGAGGAGAGGAAAAGGGTTAATCCACAGATCATCTAAGGAACAGTAAACTCATCCGCAAACAATTCGATTAGACCCTGTACATAGTGTGGTACCTGCTGTGTTTGGGTACACAGTGAGTACAGTTCCTTCTCCAAAGCTACCTAGTGCAGACCTGGAGAGGGCACAGCACGAAATCGTGCAGTAGAAGAATGTAATGCACAGATTCGCTAGAATGAATAGGCTTAACTAGATTGCCAAAGACAATCCAGACCATTTACACGCTCGTGTTTGATAATGATGCGCGATGGTTCGTCTGGCAGTTTGTCCACTTGTTGAGGCAACAGTCTGTAATTCCTGTAGCCAGGCTAAGTGAGATGGTTAACTTAATGACTCTCACTGTTCAGAGACGTCATGGATTGGCTCCTGAATCCTTAGATGTTTGAGAACACAATTTGGAAAATAAGATATTGAGTTGACGGATGAGAGTGAGTCTTAAGAAAATGGTCTAAGAAGATTCTATTTATTTAGTTTCTTTTTACTTTTGATTTTTATAAGTTCTTACAGTATAGTTGGGGATACAATATTGAAAACACATGAAGTTGGTAACAATTTGCAATTGTTTTGCAGTACCAAAATATGCAGTATGCCATCTATGAGTAACAGCAGTATGAAGCCATAGCAGCTTAAATGAGTGGAACCTTGTTCTGTATTTTTCTGGCATAACAAGAGCTTGGGATGCAGGGAGCCCACAGCTGCTTTGAAAATCCTGGCTTGGGGAGTTAGGATTTTCTTGCCCCGTCAGTGGGAATTCTTGCATGGTGGTTCCTGCAGCTGTGAGCGTAGGTCCAAGGTGTAGGCAGGCAGAAACTGAACGTCTCAAGAGTGAAAGCACCCACCCGCAAGTCTGCCTTCCTCTTCCTAGGGCTGCTCCCTGTTGCAAGGGAATTGGGCAGGTGAATATTTTAATTGGGCACATTATCATCCTCAACATAGTGGTTCTGATAACAAGGAGGAATGAAGGGTGGACACTGGGTGGGTGAGCAGTATGCTGGGCACTGCCTCAGTAGGAAGACAGGGGAGCATTCAGGAAAGATGCCCCAGGTAGGTAGAACTTAAGAAAAGGGCTTTGAAATATTTACATAGCTTCAGGAGACAGGTTTTTAAGAGCAGGTGTTATAGGGACACACATTAGATGGGAAATCATTGTATACCAAAGGTGTGAGGCAGCCTCTCTCCCAGGGATAAAAATGGAGGATTTGCATTATAATGGGGAGGAAGCCTTAACTAGAAGGGACGGTGTCCTAAGGGAATCACAGGGAGGTGTGAAAGGCCTTGAAGGAGAAGCAGAGGCACAGGGCTAGAGAGAAGAGGATGTGGAGTGTGTGCTAATTAGAGCTTCCTTGTGCAGGGACGTGGGTGACCAAGCATCTGGACCAAGGGAAAAGGACAGGTCATTCAGAAAAAATAGAGGAAGGAATCTATCAAAGGGATATTTCAGAGTGCCTTACGTGGTGGCTTAGTAGGTATGCGGCAAGTTTGTGCTAACAGGAGAGAAAGGAAATAGGACTATCAAAGATAGCCACACATTCCAAGTTTCCCAGCAGCCCAGCAGAATTCAGTGTGTCCACAAGAATGTTGAAAAGAAGTAATGCATTTTGGGGAAAGAGAATGGCTGCATTTGAGATGTGTTCAAGTTGATAGAGTCAAGCAGACTGTCGGCTCAGAGCATCTAAGAGCAGAACACCGGGGAGGGATGAGGTGGGCCAATCTTTAGACGGGATTTATTATCATTATTATTAAGTTGTTTCCTGATTACTTAGAAATTTTTATTTATTTATGATACATAATAATTGTATGTATTTGTGGGTTACCTGTGATGTTCTGATACATGCATATAATGTGTAATGATCCAGTCAGGGAATATTTAGGATATTCATCATCTCAGACATTTATCATTTTTTGTGTGTTGGAAACACTTCAAATCTTCTAGCTATTTTGAAGTATACAGTAATTTGTTGTCAAATATAGTCACTCTACTTTGAAGGTTACCATGGGAGACTCTTCTTCTGGATTTGTTTTGTAAAAGGATGAAGATAGAGAATGGCAGAGAATACCAAAAACAGAGCCTTGGAGACACTCAGGATTGAGGAGCAGGTTGCTGAAAATAAAAGACAACGGGAAGACAGAGCCATGACAGCAGGCCTGCAGTGATCAGCAGTAATATGCTATCGGAGGTGCCCAGAGAGAGCAAAAGTGCAGGGCGGGTGGCCAGCAGGGTTCAGTAAGGATGGGAGGCTGAGAGGAGCAGGCCAGGACAGGCAGCTCCTCTGGGTTGAGCAAGGGAGGCCCTTCGTAACCCTAGGAAATTGCTACCTATGGATAAGGGATGGAAACCACACTGCAGGCATTTGAAGGGGGAGGTCTGGGAGGGAAGGAGAGGTAACAGGCTCAGGGCAAGAAGGCAGAAAACATGTAGTATAGCTTGTAAGAAGCTCTGAGGTGACAATCTTTCTTGTTTTGCTTTTCCCTTAAAGCAGGGATGGTTTGAGCACACCTAAAGACAGAGAAAAAGGCCTTTGCATTAACTTAACATACTTCTTGAGAAACAGAGCTTCTCTACATTTTCTAACAGCTGGGCAGAAGGGTGATGTAAGCATATACAAACTGTAGCAGCAGCCCTGTGGAATATGCTATTCTTATTGCATTATTTTTTTAAAAAATGAAGATAATTTTTTTCTCGAAAGACAGGGCATTATAATTTTTTCAGAAATATGTCTTCGTTATTTCTTTTTATAAGCATGGTTTTCCTGGAGAGTTTCATGGTGTTTCAGAATTTAACAGTAATATCCGTATGAGTTAGAAAAATGGCATCGCCTGAAAATGTGTGGACTTTGAGGATGTGCACTTGAGGCAGGCTGAGCTCACTGCACGCGTGCAAGCTCCCATCTTCTTCCAGTTGCAGGCATGAGTATTACGATGCAATTAATTTTCCTACTGAGACAGGCAGCTCTTAATAGCTACTGTCTAATGTCATGGAGGCAGGTCAGGGATGGGCAGAATTTCAGGGTGTTTGTGGCATAATGATGTCCAGCAGGGTGTATTTCTGTGAAATGCTTCTCCATGTAGTGAAGAACCCAAGTACTGCATGTTTTTCAGAAGCTTTATGAAGGCAGACTGAAGATGTACCCAAATAGTGACATTTTTAAATATGTTTAGCTCTTAAGCATGCATATGGTGGTTTAATAACACTAGTTAAACATAAAAAAATAACTGACTCACTTATTTGTTCTATTTAGTTGGGGTCAAATCACAGGTCTGGGTTGTTTTCATTGAAACATCCTTCACGTTGACTTTGCAAACAGCAGCATTTTTATTTCAGAGAACCGTAATGCACAAACTTTACTGTGAAGTTGCTTCAAACCTAGGTGAGGATATAAGATATACACAGGTCTAGACTGAAAACACAAAACAATAACAATCAAAGCCTTAAACCCCGTGAATTTGATTAAGATGAAAACAAAAGTTGAAGAGGATCTAAAATTCATCAGAAAAAGAATCAGGTACCTAAAGACATGCATTTGAGTTTTTGCTTCATCACTAAAGAGATATAAAATTTAGGGTTTCTTTTATCTTCTGGGCTTCCTCAGTGTTTCTCAGCTGTACAATAAGCAGCTAGAGTAGATGATCTATAAAATTACTTCCAGCTCCAAAATTAGGTGGAGCTGGGGAAATGACGCCATCATTTGGTGAATGCTGCCTTCAGTAGCGGTGCAGAGAGAAGAGAAGGATACTGATCAGAGTGATCACAATGTTGACTGGAAGATATGTAGCCGTGGTCTCTGTGAAATGAGTTCGTATGCGTAAACACTGTAGAGTGCTATTCCTTGTTACTGCTTAGCACCAGCGCCCAACTGACGGGAGACAGAACATTTGAGAACCTGTCTCTGCCCCTTTTCCAATAGCCTTCATTAACTGTTACAGTTCCTTCCTGTTGAGGCTTTAAATTGCTCTGATTTGGTCATAGTCTTAAGAACTCAAACTAGATACACATACATTTAAATATTTAATTCACCCACGATTCATTTGTGTTGACTGTCTCTTCTGCACCATAAGGTCATGTGTTTGATAGTGTAAACCTATAAAACGCACTTACCTGGTGGCAAGGCAGGTTTTTGCAAATTCAGAAAAAGGAAAGTTAAATGGTGACCATGCTAGCAGACATGGAGAGGACATATCCTCTCCTTGGATAATGAGAGGCCGATTTTACGTTTGCACCTTCAAATAGCAGTGAGGCGTGTTCGGCAGCTCTGTGGAGGTGCTCTTTTTACCTGGCTGTTGTGTTCTTACTGTTTGATCCCAGCAGCAGTTGTCAGCTGGTTTTCCTGGGATAGGATCTATCCTTTGCAATTTCTGGAGTTACTCTTACAATTAGGGCACTGTGAAACAGGTATTAGGTGAACAGAGTAAAATAGAGACGATTTTCTAAGGAGTTAGCTGAAGCACAGGTGTGCATGTCTACTCGCCGCTTACATAGAGAACAATGCAATTCTCTTGTGCAGTGCAGACCTTAAAGAGGTGCAACTATCCATACGTACAAAACTATGTACTCCAGCTACCTACTGCTGCAAGGGAATAGTTTTTGCTCTCTGTGCTCTCTGGAAGGTGGAAAAAGAGTCTGAAATTAGAGAGATGACTTTTCAATTGGAAGAAACAACTCATAGGTTGAATGCACCCTAAATAAGTATTTTCTCATCATTCAAAAAAAAAAAAATATGTTGCAGGGTTGTTGGTGGTGTCATCCCATTGCAAGTCCGCTCTTTCTTGCGAACCCCAGGTTTTCTTGCCACACGCCTTTACCGCTAGGTGGGTTTTATGAGCAGCAGCAAAGGACAGCTTTGTTGTTATTTTTGAAGAAAAAATTTAGGGAGTGGATTCACAGAGGTCTGATGCTGTATGGTTTGCATTCTTCATAGATATTAGGGATTTTAATATTCAAACATATTAAATGAAGGCAAAGACCTTGTCAGAAAAATATATGTCTGTATATATTTGAACATGACAGGTTTTTTCTTCTTCTTTTTTTTTTTTTACCATGGGAAAATAAAAAAAATCATTTCCCAAACAAAACAATAAGGACCATGTGGTCAGTTTTCTCCTTAGCTCATCAAATGTCCAGTCACACTGGACAGGTCAGAAAGCTTAAGTTTAATGGAAACCAGGCATTCAACCCTAGAGGATGGCCTCTGCCCCTTACATAAAGCATACACGTTTCTAAGCATGGGCGAAAATAACAATACTGATAACCGTAACAAGAGTTAAGATGTCTTTATGAGAGTCACCCTTTGGTGAAGCAATTGCTTCCACCTGTACTCGGAAGTGACATGAAGTTGAAGGCTAAGCGCAAATGCTTATAGCACGTGGATCTTCCCAAATAGGAGCCTGACTGAGAAGACAAATAAGTTTCTTTTAAAGTAGCAGCTAAAGCTGGTGAATCAGAGTGATACACATGATCAGGTAGGGACAGGCAGAGCTTAAGAACTGAGAACTCAGAAGGGCGCACGTTGTGGTTATTTTGACTGTAGCTGTTGACCTTCCTATGCATATTCAGAAGTACTGCTGACTCCTTACAGAGTCTGGGAAAGTGGCCACAGACCATTTCCTTCTTGGCTCAGAAAGGTGACTGCTTGAGAAAGCATCAGAGAAGGTCACCACCTGCAGATACCCTGTTGGGGGCCTTGTGGTGTGCTGGAGAGCTGGTGACACCGCCGTGTAAAATGCTGGGTGCCAGCCGTGAACCTCGTGGTGCTGTCGTGAGGCTCCTCCCAATCTGGGACTCGCCTCATTTAAATCCATCGAGAACAGAGAGGGGCAAGTCCTTGAAAAACCCAGGACCTAAAATTGTACAACTTGTTTTCCTTTCCTACAGGACATTTACACATGGGGGATTTTTTGGAGCTTGTCCTAAAAAATAAAAATTCAAGATAAATGTGTGTGTGTTTTTTGAAATATCTAAAATGTCATTCTAAGGCCTGTTTCTAAAATTTTGGAAGAAGGTTCTTTCTGTGGTAGTCTGTGTATAGACTTTTAATTGTTGATATTCCTGATTAACCTTGGATTTTGAGAGCGATCAGACACCAACTTTATGTGGCAGTGAAAAAAGTCTTTGCAAAAATATGTATATTTTATACATGTATACACGTGTGTGTATTATGATAGCAATTTTAGTATAGAATGAATCCAGAATTCTAAACATAAATAAGTATTCCTACTTATTAAAACAAGTGTAACTGTAGAATTACAGTTACAGGCAGGTCCTTTGGGGAATCCTCCAGGGGAAGGCATTTTTATCACAGAAGATGTCAGCTCCATGCCTGCCATTGCCCCTGAAGACCTTCCAGTGGGACAGGATGTAGAGGTGGAAGACAGTGATATTAATGATCCTGACCCTGTGCAGGCCTGTGCTAGTGTGTGTCTGTGTCTTAGTTTATAACAAAATATTTTAACTAAAAATATAAATAAATAAAAAAATGTTTAAATAGAAAAGAGCTTATAAGAAAAAGAAGATAAGAAAAAATATTTTTTTACAGTTACACAATGTGTTGTGTTTTAAGCTAAGTGTTCTACAAAAGAGTCAAGAGGTAAAAAAAAAATTAAAACGTTTATAATGTAAAAATATTGCAGTAAGCTAAGGTTAACTTATTGGAGAAAGAAAAAATACTGTTATAAATTTAGTGTTGCCTAAGCACACAGTGTTTCAGTCCACAGTCGCGCACAGGAATGTCCTAGGCCTTCACCTTCACTCACCACTCACTCACTGACTCACCCAGACCAACGTCCAATCCTGTAAGCTCCATTTGTGGTAAGTGGCCTACAGAGGTATACCATTTTTTATCTTTCACACGGTATTTTTACTGTACCTTTTCTATGTTTAGAAGCACAAATACCATTGTGCTACAGTTGTCTACAACACAGGAACATGCTGTATAGTTTGTATCCTAGGAGCAATAGTCTGTTTTGTGTAGCCTAGGTGTGTAGTAGGTCATAGCATCTAGGTTTGTGTATGCACACTCCATGGTGTTCACACAATGATGAAGTCACCTAGTAATGCATTTCTCAGAACATATCCCCATCATTAAGTGACACATATCGGCTTATGGCATTTTGGAAGGTACAATAGGTTGTTAAGACAAAACCTCAGTAACAGAGGCACAGTCATATTTTAATATCGACTGGAAGTTATTCACAGATGCAGCAATTATGTAATGAGTGTCTACTTTGTATGAAGCTCATAGGAGATGTTACTAAATATTACCCCCAATTATCGACGAATTGTAGTGCCCATTGCCTATCATTATGTATCCAGAAAGCAACCTAGATTTTGTCGTTGCTTTTCCTTGGTTTTCCTGTCATTGTTGAGCAGCACACCGTATTTTATTTTTTAATGAACAATTGGAAAATCTAAACTGAGTTAAGGCATGCGTAAGACTTATGTAAACGATGATATTGCTGTTTCAGAGGAAAATCCGCATGTTAAACTCAGCCCTAAAGAAGAAGGAAGTCACTATGATTTTCAGTAAAGCCAGAGTTAGAATTTTTTTCCTCAATAAAAGTGTTTGTTTGCTTTGTGTTAGTGTTCTATTCTATGTCACATTTATTGAGCAAGCACACTGTATTTTTCCTCGAGTGACACGAAACGCCTGCTATTTGTAAAGGCATCCAGGAGGACAACATAACCTTAAGTGTTTCTGTCTCCAGGGGGGTGATGGTTTCTGCTAAATTAATCTCTTAAAGGCTGCTTTGGGAAAGCGGGTATGCTTTTTTAATCTTTAGGCCATGAACTCTGAGTTAAGGACTTCCAAACAGCTTCTTTGTGGCAGGCCCGAGGGAACAGAGCTTTTATTCCTCACTGGAGGAATGAGGGAATGCACAGATCCAAGGAGGCTTGTGGTGAGCGGCTCGAAAGTGCAGGTCAGGGGGGTCTCCCTAACAAGGTGACTGCCACAGTTCTAACAGGGCCCATCAGTGCCAGACTCTAATCAGAGCTGCTCAGCCTTTTACAAATGCCTTTTAAATTAAAAAAGAAAAAAAGAACTTTTGTATTAAAGGGACATGACATTCCCCAGGTAGCTTATGATTCAAGACAGTTTGATCCATGGGATCATGTGCGTTCTTTAATGGAGTTCAGTGAAGCCTAACGTGGGAGAAGAGATGATAAAAATCACAGCTGGTCCTACTCACATTCAGACCTGGCCTGACTACTTTCATGGGTGTGCAAAAAAATTTTTTTTAATTTTAAAAAGTTGGCCTGATGTGATGTTTATTTCGTTGAATGTGTTGTATTCCGGAAGGAACCACGAGGAGATAAAAATATTAATGCATTGTAATGCAGTCATTTTCTCCTGTTAGCAGAAAAGCATTCTGAGGAAACGTAAAACAATTTGTGCTCGTTATATGCCCCTCCCTCTATACTTGGGATTGACAAACTGCAGCCTGTGGGCCAAATCTGGCCCTCTGTCTGTTCTTGTGAATAAAGTTTTATTGGGACACAACCATGGCCATTCATAGACAAGCAGTCTATAGCTGGATTTGCACTACAATAGCACAGCTGAGTAGTTAGTTGTGAGAGAAACTCTTCAGTGCACAAAGCCTAAAATATTTGCTGTCTGGTTCTTTACAGAAAGGTTTGCCAGCATCTGAAGGACCCTGTTACTACCCAGGATCCCCAGTAAATTGTCTCTTCTTTGAGATCCTCCTTGGCAGAATCTCACCTGGTGCCACTTTACCAAAACATCTTCCACTGACTACATGTGGCTATAGAGTCCCTGAAACGTGGCTACTATGACTAACGAATGGAGTTTTAAATTTTGTGTAGCTTTAGTTAATTTAAACTTAAATAGCTGTATGTGACTGGTGGCTACCATACTGGGTTCATGAAATTATGCTTTGCTTGCCTCACAAGCCAAGGAACAAAAAAGTCTGGCAATATCTGGTCACATTATATTTTCTAATTTTTTAAATTGTGAAATACTGTACACACACATACACACATATATTGTGCATAAACATAATTATACCATTTTTTATTTAATGTGTATCAGATTTTACAGGATTTAATTGTTTTTGAGTTTGTCTTAATGTGTTTAAGGGAATGTGAATAATTTAAGTTTTGAAATTTTTGGCATAATATAGTTGTGTTCATCAGTTTATTTCTAGTGTCGATTATATGTGCTTTATTTTCTTTCGTTTTTGCTGAATAACCTTTCCTGATGGTTGTAAATTTTACCTCTCTTTTAAAAGGATCAGTGTTTAGCTGTCTTGTACTCTATTTCATCATTTGGTACTATCTTTATTATTGCCATCCTTCTACTTTCTTTGAGACATTTCCTTTAGGTTATTCTGTTTCTTCAGTTGAGTTTGAGTTCTTAGCACAAGAATCTTAAATGATTTTTTCATAAGATACGCATTTTCAGCTCAAAATTGCTGATGCTTTGTCTTTGATATTATCGGTTTAACTAGCATGTGATGTGGCTTTCTTTTTACTTATCCTGCTTGAGATTGGTTGATCTTTCTAATTCTGAAGATTTGTGTCTTTCATGAACCTAGAAAATTCTCAACCGTTTCATCTTTAAATATTGTATCTTCTGCATTCTCTTTTTAAAAATCTCTTTATATTCTACTTAAATACATTTTGGACTTTCTCATTCAATTGCTTAAATCCCAAACCTCTATCTATTAATAATTTTTCTACTTCTTTGCTGCTGTGATGTCATTCTGTGTTATTTCTACACATCTATATTATAAATCACCAATATTTTCTTCAACTATCTTAATCTGCCTACAAACATTCCATTGATTTTTAAAATTTTAATTATATTTGTTTCATTTTTAAAAGTTTACATTGGTACTCTTTAAAAATTCTGCTTGATTATTTTTATGATATCTTGCCCTTTACTCATGATTTTTATTGCCTAATTGTTGCTTGGATGTTTAGTAATTATTTTATATTATGGATCTGATAGTTTTAATGCCTAATCTTTTGGGGTTATATTCTGTTGTTTGTTTCTAGTGACTGTCACACATGGCCGGTCAAAATCATTCATCTTATGATTTTTTTATTTATATAAATTTATTTTACTCATTGTTTATTTTATTTTATTTTTTAAATATAGCTCAAAAAATTTAGGGAGTACAGATGTTTTTTGTTACATGGATGAACTGTATCTTGCTGAAGTCAGGGCTTTCGGTGTAGCTGTCACCAGAATAGTGTACATTGTACTCGTAAGTAGATTTTTATCCCTTACCCACCTTCCCTTCTTAGTTTCTAATATCCATTACAGCTCTTTAGGACCATACATACCCTTCATTTAGCTCCCACTTATGAGTGAGAACATGTTGTATTTGTTTTTTCATTACTGAGACACTTCACTTAAGGTAATTGTCTCCAGTTCCATCCAATTTGCTGCAAAAGATACTATTTCCTTCCTTTTTATGGCTGAGTAGTACTCCACGGTATATTTGTGTGTATATATATACACACATACGTTTTCTTTATCCACTCATCAGTTGATGGGTACTTATGTTGGTTCCATATCTTTGCAATTGTGAATTGTACTGTGATAAACATTTGGGTGAATATCTCTTTTTTAAAAAATTGCAAGATATTACGGAGGTGCAAATGTTTTAGGTTACATGGATCATTTTTGTAATGTTTGAGTCCTGACTAAAGGTGTGCCCATCACCCAAATAGTGTTCATAGTACCCATTAGGTAGGATTTTACTACTCCTCTCCTCCCCCCTGTCCCCGGTTGATTTCCACTGAGTTTTACTTCCTTTTGTCCACATATATGCTCATCAGTTAGTTCCAGTTTAATAGTGAGTACATGTGCTGTTTGTTTTTCCATTCTTGAGACATTTTGCTTAGGAGAATGGTCTTCAGTTACATCTGGCTTATTGAAAGAGGTATCAATTCATCTTTTTATGGCTGAGTAGTACTCCATGGTATACATTTACCACAATTTATTAATCCACTCATGAATCGATGGGCACTTGGGTTGATTTCCCGTCTTTGCAGTTGAGAATTGGGCTACAATGAACATTTGAGTGCAGGTGTCTTTCTGATGAAAAGTATTTTTTTCCTTTGGATAAATACCCAATAGTGGGATTGCTGGATCAAATGGTAGGTTGACTTTTAGTTCTTTGAGGAATCTCTATACTGTTTTCTATAGAGGTTGTACTAATTTGCAGTCCCACCAACAGCGTACAAGCATTCCTTTCTCTGTGCACCCACACCAGCATCTATTGTTTTTGGACTTTTTAATAAATGCCATTTTAACTGGGGTTAGGTGATATCTCATTGTGGTTTTAATTTGCATTTCCCTGACGATTAGTGATGTGGAACTTTTTTTTATAGTTTATTGGCCATTTGTCTTTCTTCTTTTGAGAAGCTTCTTCTGTTCGTGTTTTGTCCATTTTTTAATAGGATCGTTTGTTTTTTTCCTTGCTGATTTGTTTGAATTCTTTGTAAATTCTGGTTATTAGCCCTTTATTGGATGTGTAGCTTGTGAATGTTTTCTCCCATTCTGTAGGTTATCTCTTTGCTCTGCTGATTGTTTCCTTAGCTGTGCAGAACCTTTTTAGTTTAATCAAATCCCATTAATTTTTGTTGTTGCTGTGATTACCTTTGGTGTCTTTTTCATAAATTCTTTGCCTACGCCAATATCTAGAAGAATTTTACCTACATTTTCCTCTAGAATTCTTGTGGTCTCATTCCTTAGATCTAAGGGTTTTATCCATCTTGAATTAATTTTTGTGAGTGGTGAGAGGTAAGGATTCTGTTTCATTCTTCTGCATGTGGCTATCCAGTTGTTTTCCTTGTAAAACATGATATTTGCTAGAAATATTTGTGTATAGTTGTTATGTCCCAGACGTAGGCACTGTGGCTACACAGACTCTGGGGAGGAGGTAACAACTCACGTCCAGAGCTGTAGATGCATCAGCTCATTGTCACTCTGTCACTTAGTGGCTGAGTAACTTGGGATAACCCATAGCCACCCTTGAAGTCTCATTTTCCTCTTCTGTAAAACAAAGGAAATAATTCCTACCTTATCATTATGTGGTGGTGATACCAAAATATAACAGTGTTCAAAAATGCTTTCATAGTGTTAAGTATTTAAGAAGCAATAGCATCTCTTAGTGTTATTGTGACTATTGGTAGGATTTTTACCTTGATGATGATAATGCTGATGATCATTAAAAGGCATGAGGATGACAGGATGGAGGGCATATATAAAAAGTAAATAAAGATCAACAGCATCTTAGATGAAGCTTTTGCAGAACATTTGGGGCAGATAGCAGAGTGATGGGTTTATGACGTTGGATGAATTTATGGCATTTTAAACATCTTATTTCTTTGCTGCAGAAACTTATTATTCTAACATGGTTTTGACATAGTCAATCTGGAACATATCCTCAGTGATGAAATAATTTGGTAAACTGTGTTGCTCAATCTATTTAACTTTGTATTTCACAGAGATATTAAAAAGTTAATGACACAGTAAGCAAAAGATGAAAATGTGTATTAATTGGTTAAGCATGTTAAGATTCTTATCTAAAAATGCATGAGAAAATACTGCAATTTTAATTTTGTGTGTATCCGATAACATAGTTTCAAAAACTGATAAAGAATGTCAAGGGTAAACAAAGGATAAGTAGTTTGAATACACATTCATAAAAGTAATCATATTCCCCCAGCCCTCTCTCTCTGTTTCTCTGGCAAACACACAATCACAGAGCCTTACATTTTTTATACAAATTAGGACATGTACATGAACTCAAAGAGACATATGCAAGGGAGTTCAGTATTTAATTTTTTTAACTTTTTTTGTGAGGGGGAAAACCAGGAAAAACTTAAATTCCTCTTAATGGATAAATGATATCACTGTGTGTTACAATGTGTCAGTTAAAATGAATACACTGTATGTGAGGAAAGATCTCAAGAGCATAACCTAAAGCGGTAAAATGCAAGTTGCAAGACGATATCTGCTGTCTCCCAGTTGCGTAAACTTACAAATGCACAGGGCATTACAGTGTTCCTGGTGATTGTTATTTAAGAGAACTTTACTTTAGAAAGGCTATACTCTGGTTTCTCTTCAGATCACATAAATCTTTCCCCTCTTAAAAAAGTGAGTTATTATGTATTACTTTTTTGATATAGGAGTCACAACTGGAGAAGGAGGATGAGTCATGGGGCATGAGGTGTTATCACTTTATCACTCAGTGACTTCATCTTTACATGAAATGTTTCATGCTATTTTTAAGTGTCCACAACGAAAGTCACTATTGTTAATTCTGGGTGACATGTACACGAACTTTAGTCTTAAAGTGTTTTATACTTCCACGAATTTCTTCTATATTAGAAACCACAAAGCAAACTGACAATAAATTAAAAATAGAATCCCAGAAGATAATGTTATTAGAAGAACAGCAGCACTGTTTTATAAGAGGAAATGCTCTTAATGTGTTTGGAAAATTAGACTCTATTTTTCAATAATCTAGAGGAAATAAATATCTTCTCCTTCTCAGACCACGTAAATATAATCAAATCACAACTAATTAAATTGCTTAGGTGACTGTCTTTATAGAAAATGAAGCATCAGAAATTTCAGAGCATATCAATGACCAGCATGAGATAGTGAGATTCCTTCCTGACTCTGGCAGGTCCAGGAGCGACAGTGGAGCTGTCCACATCTGTTCAGTGTGCTTCGTTCATTATGGTGCACCGAGATTTGGGTGCAGTCAGAAGATAATGGGGCATCTGGGAATAAAACTCTCCATGCCTGTTCACAATTAATAGTCACTCAATTTTCACCGAGAATAGGTAGTGTTATTCCAATACAAAATATCTCTTCCTTGAAATCAGTCAGAGCAGTAGGGCTTGAATATTAAGAAAGGAGTAGAAGCTTAACAACATTAGTTTGGGAAAAATTAAACTGAAAAGAATTTTTTAATTAGCTTTGTTTTGAAATATTATAAATTGTCATATGATAATCACATTGTGTCCAAGATAATTCTTTTGTTTTCTTAGTTCTCTTTTTATTGGATCATCATCAGCATATAGAGCACAAAGTAAAGTATACTTCTTTAAGCACTCACACATTTATTTCAATGTAGTTGACATTTAATGTACAAGACTATTTCATTTTGGGTTCCCACTCCCGAAACTCTCTCTGCCTGGAGTGATTTAAGTAGATGTTGTCCATTCACTCAAAAATCATCTCCTCTCTGTCAAGTACTCGCACCCCACTCCATCTCCAGTTACAACCAGCCACTCACTGCTACTGTCGACTGCAAGAAAAGCAAACTTGACACTTGGTCGCACATACTTACTGGAATGCACACGTGTATGCATGCCTCTGGGCAACTGCTTGACCATTATTAGCTGCTGAAGACAGGAGTCATATTGTATTAAATATTCTATCCACAGTACTTAGGACAGTGACTGACCATGGCAGATAATCAGTGTGCAATTGTGAAATGATTGAACAACACAATTAATGTCCTATATAAACCTTGACAGTGGAAACAGGCGACATCAATCAAGGCAAGTTCAAGTCAGTTTGACTCAAGACACAAAAGCATGCCTGGATTTGGGCACAGGAGATACAAAGTACTAGTAAAAATGATGTGTTTAAATTTTCAAAATTATATTATGATGATGAAAAATTTTACACAAATACAAAAGTAAGAAAATAGTATAATAGTGTGATTTACTTTCCATCACCCAACTTCAAAAAATATCTACTCATGGCCAGTCTTGTTTCATCTAAACATCCTGTCCTGCTGTGGATGCCCTAAAATTTATATGTTGACACCTAATCCCAGCGTGATGGTATTAGGAGGTGGGGCCTTTGGGAGGTGATTAGAACATGAGGGCAGAGCCCTCATGCATGGGATTAGTGCCCTTATAAAAGAGACCTCAGACAGCCTTCCAGCCTCTTCCACCATGTGAGGACACAGCAAGAAGGCTCCGTCTGTGAACCAGGAAGTAGGTCCTCACCGGACACTAGATCTGCTGGCACGCTGATCTTGGGCTTTCCAGCCTTCAGAATTGTGAGAAATAAATTTCTGTTGTCTGTAATCCACCCAGTTTAAGGGTTATTTTTTTCCATACATCAGAACTAAATTATAACAGATTAAGCAGACTAAAACACTTCCCTCCCCTTTGGATCATGTTGACACCAACTGTATACTCACATTATTTCATCTATAAATATTTAGTATTTATCTCAGAATATAGGAATTTTTTGTTAACAGTTGTATGACTGTGTAACTTTGGAGAACAAACTGGGACTTTTGAGCCTATGTTTGTGAAGGATGCAACATGGCAGGGCCATGTCTCCTGTGGTCAACAGACAGCAGACATGGCCCTGGAAGGCACAGTGTGCCTTGAGTGGAAAGACTAATCCGATGAAAGCAGCATATCACATTCATTAATCAGCAGAGCACAGAGTGTACTGCTTACTCTGCATTCCTGTGGAGGGCTCACTACCTCCTGGAGATACTTTTCTAAACAACTGTAATCTTAGCTTATTGTCCTTACCTTTTTATCGAAACAGTATTTTCCGTATATCACAACTAAATTATACAGAATTTTATTTTATCATTTTCTCTGTTTGTGACAGGTCTTGAGCAGATCAGAATAGAGTAACAAGTAGTGTGGTCTAACATCCCTATTTGCCCAGGAAATAATTTTAGCCTTTATGTTTTGTTCCAGAGTAATGACTAATACTAGAAATCCTTTCTGCTCAAAAATGTCCAGATTGGAACCATCCATTGAAGGTGACCCCAGTATAACTGTCTTTTCAACTAGGTTAGAGGCTGAGAATGGTGGGCGTCCGTCACCCTAGATGAAAACGCATGGGCCAGTGATCATGAGGAGATGGGATGTGCAGAGAAGCTATTGCTGAAAAGTAATAATTTTGGGAGCTCGGTGTGAGCAGATGAGTCCACAAATATTGCTCAGAGTCTGTGGTCTGCTGATTTGGGTGTTGAAGACAGCGATCTCTTCCCTTTTTTAGATACCTGATTAGGGAGACAGAAATAAGCTGTCACTGTATCTTGGGGACCTAAGTGAGTCTTCCCTGTGAGGCCAAGATTGCTAATTTCAACTTGGAAATCAGTGGGTCCTTAAGGAATTCTTCCAGGTCCAACTGCTTGGTGGTGCTTAAGTGAGTAGGACTTATTTTCAAAGGAAACTGTCACCCCTTAGAGACAGGAAGCACTATTGCTTGGGACTCAGTTAATTTTTATGTAGTAAAATCTCTTTGGAGTTTCTCCCTGTGGAAATTCTGAAGTTAAAAGGTTTCATTTATTTCTTTATTTTTTGATACATTAGCGTCTCCTGGGAGGTGGACGCAACTTTACCAAGGACACTGAAGTGTTTTCATTTTCTTTCAATACCCATCTCATCAATTTGAGTTTGTCACATCAATTTATGATTTGGTTCAAAAGGTTTTATATTTACATATTCAGCTCTCTGTGTTGTGTTTATATATGTGTATATATATGTTTATGTATAATCAGATATGTATTGCTCATATATGTATTTCAGATATTTATATATATAAAATGTAACTTTAGGTGTGCACAAATATACACGAAGAGTCTAGGGACATGCATTCCAGGAACATGAATGGAACAGAAAAAATATCAGCCGTGTTAAATACCAGTATTACAAAGAGGAAAACACATGTTAATATGGAATTTTATCATGTGAATTTTTAAAACACAAATCGAATATTTTCTGTCACTATCCCTGTACAAACACCCACCAAAAAAAATAATGAAAATGAAGTCACGCTTATATATAAAATATGATAAAAATGCTCTATAACCCAATAGGCTATATTTTCATTTTTCTGCACCATGCACAGTCTGAGAGCTTGCTCTGTATTCACAGTGGCCTGTGCCTAAATGATGGCCAATACAGTGGAGGCTTTTGATGAATTTTCTATTTAATAAGACAACAGGTGGTTGAAATTCATTTGAGTTCCTTAGAGAGAATGAGTAAAATCCTGGGAATTGTTGGTATTCACCTCTTCAACAGAAAGTCATAAAAGTAGGCTGCTTCCTCCCAGATTTGGCTTCAGTTTAAGAGTGTGGAAGATTGGGTGGTGTAAAAACTGAGGTTACTGGACCCCACGGGATCATGCAGGGCGCTTAATCTATTAGATGGTGGTCACGCAGCACAGCAGTCCTGTGATGGAAATTAGAGCAATACAACAGCTTGATTAGCCGTCTGTGTGTGGGGGTAGAGGAATGGGAAGCAGAGGGACAGATTGAGGCCAGACAGAAGCAATGGGCCTTGTTCAGTCAGCAAAGGGGGTTTCTAGTGCCGAGAGGTGTTCAAATCAAGCAGCGTTCACAGTCCATTAAAGGAGATTGGGTGACACGAAAGAATCCTTGGCGCTTTTGGAAAGTTCTCCAGAATAGTAAAAATTAGGAAATGTGTCTGTAATAGTTTATTAAGTTCAGGATGCATTCTGAGACTATGATTTTAAGGTGGAAGGGCTCAAATCTGTTGATAAGTCACATGTCTCTTTTATAAATAGAGGAGAACAGTGTTTTACGAAAAACGTAATGCTTGGCCGAGGTTATGTTGTCACTTAATGAAACAATAAGAAGTAGAAATAATTTCTTCCATATTCTAGAGGATATGCTACACCACGCTGCCTGTTTCTTTTTTTAAAATAACTTTATAATGTTACTTTAAATGAACAAAAAAGTCATCTTTGTATAATTTCCTTTATTGCTTTTCAAACATGCACATATATGTAAATATATGTTAAAAAAGAATATATCATTTCAAGCATATTAACATACACTGTGGGTCTCTTCACCATGTTGCCATGGCAATAATGTGATTCATCCAACTCAACATTATTTAATGATCGCTTTAAACATCTGGCCCTGCTCCTTAGAGTGCTTTTAGAAAAGTTAAAAATGTACCTTTCAGATGTTTGGCAGTTGCTCTTTTCTCATAATGATTGAAGAAACGAAGTCTTTACAGATGTGCAGTTTTTCCCACTCTAATGTTATTCTCTTAAGGGTTTTATCCGACAACCCGTGTTCATGGCATGATTTCACTGCATGGTCTGAACGGAGTGTCAACTTCCATCAGTCAGTCGTTCACACTCATGTTCAGAAGAAATGCCATCTAGGAGTGTGTTTCACCAAGCAGCAATCTCGTTTAGTATATGCTATGCTTTTTCCATTTCTGTGGTAGGTCCGTAATTCAAACTCTCACTCATGAGAGGATACGGCAGCCTGGAAATTTCTGTAGGGCGGTATGGCAGGCAGACCTCTAGAAGGCTCCTATGACTTCCACCCCTGAGTGTGACTTTCATGATTATGTCACATTTATGTACGTGGCAAAGGGATTTTGCAGATGTAGTTCAGGCCACTAATCAGTTGACCTTAAGATAGGGAGCTTGTCAGGGTGGGACTAATCCGACTGCTGGAGCCCTATATAACAGAGTTTTCTCCAGCTGGTGCCAGAAGCAGAAGTCAGAAAGAGCTAAAGCAGGAGAAAGCTTGGAGGTGAGGGATACTAAGAGATGTATAAGGGTCTAAGAGCAGCCTCTAGGAGCTGAGAGTGACCCCAGCCAACAGCAGCAGGAATTTGGGGATCTCAGTCCTACAACCAGAAAGGACTGGATCCTGCCAGTAACACCAACGAGCTTGGGAGCCCTTCTTCCCCAGAGCCTCTAGAGCTGAGCCTTAGTCTTGGCTTTGTGAGATCCTGAGCAGAGACCATTGCTAAGGTTGTGGTAATTTGTTATGCAGTAAAAGAAGAAGAAAACTAATAGTTTTCTAAGGATATGCAAGACTTCTACCGTCATAAAAAAAAAAGAGGTGTGGGAGAAAGAGAGAGGGAGGGAGACTAAGTGAAAATATACTACAGTGTTAAGTCGTGCTGCCGGAGAGGGCTGTCATTGAGATGGGGGCTCAGGAAAGGAAAATAAGTCCACAGGCGGGGAGTAAAAACAAAGAGAAAGAAGTAGAGAACAAAGAGACGTCTACTCTGTCTCCAGGCCTCACTGTCTAAGTCAGCTCTGGAAGGAAAAGGAGGGCCCCAGGAGAAACCATGACATCAGGGAAAAGCCAGGTATGTGCCGGGGGAGAAGGTGAAGAGAGCGTTCAGGGAAGACTAGAGAGTGCAGGGGCGTTTGTGGAGGACAGGAGGGAAGCTAGTGCAGGAGCTTCCTGGAGCAGGTTACAAGGGAGGGGAGGGCTGGGGGATGGAGGCAGGTTAACGCCTGTCAGAGTAATAGAGGCAGATAAGTAAAAGTGACCTGCTGGTACCTCAGGGCGTTTGTCCTCATAGCCCCTTAGGACACAGCCAGAGAAGGGGGTCCCTGAAGAGGGCGTATTCCCTGTGGCTTCTGACACTTGGGCTGTTCCATACAGTCCTCTTTGGCAGCCGTGAGGTTAAGGCCAGTAGGCTCTGACTCCAGGAAGGCAGATCATGGACCAATGCCTTGCACATCACCGGTGCCTGATGTGTATTTGTTGAATGAACTGTGACAGGATTTTTTTCTTTGTGTCCTAGTATAACACTGCCTGAAGTGAAGGGAGTTTACAGACTGCCTTGTCCCCCAGGCATGTTGAGTGTAAACTAAATCAAATTACCAAGTCAGTCTCAAAAACTCTTAATCCTGATGCTTATGTAAAAAGAGGCATTTGGATATATATTTTTATATGTATCTGTGAGAATTTGTGATTTCCATCGCCTTCCCATTCCTACCCCCACGAAAGAATCTTGACCTTCCCACACAGCCTTCCCCGTTTTGGCAAATGTTGACATTTTGACAAGGGTTCAACCCAGATAGCTTGGGTCCTTTTTGAGTTCTCTGTTGCCCTTACACTGTACGTCTAACTCACGGACGTATTTGGTAAGCTCTGTCTTCCAGCTGTGTCCAGAATAAGCCAGTTCTCAACAGTTCGACTTCTACCATTTTAAATCAACACCAGAATGCGGTTGAGGGCTAGGAAGTCTAACTGGTCTACCTCTCTCTACCCTGGTCTGTCTCCCTGCCTCAGCCACAGTGGTTCTGTTAAAGCGAGAGTCGTAACAGAGCCCGGCAGTGCTTTTCTCGTCGAGGCGAATGAAACGCCAAGTCCACGCCAGCGCCCACTACATGGCCTTGTTCCCAGCTGTCTTTCAGGTCTCAATTCACACCTTTTACCTCTTGCTGAGAGGTGGAGCCAGACACACTATCCTCCAAGTGTGCTTCTGCTGGGGGTGTTTCTGCTCATTCTTTCTCCTGCCTGGAAGGTTGCATTGCCAGACACGGCCAGTGCTCACTCTTTCACTCCCACTGCAAGAGAGGGTTTTTCTCTGACTGCTTTATTCTAAATCCCACCCACCTCATCACTCTCCATCCTCGTGACCTGGTATATTTTTCCTTCTAGCTCTCATTATCACTCACCCTACTATATATTTCTCTGTTTGGTGCTTTTCTGTCTCTCTGCATTAGTGTGTAAGCTCCATGGGGGCAGAGACTTTTTCTGTTGTGTTCACTGGTATGTCTCCAGCATATGAAACTCTGCCTGCTACTTAGTAGGTACTAAACAAATGACAAATTAAATGAATGAATGGTTTTATTCCCTTCAGTAAATAGTAGTCATTGGAAACTTGGTTTAAAGACGGTCTTTGCTCGTTCCCTAAGTGGCCTGAGGTGATCTGTGAAAATGGTTCACTGTTCACCCAGAAAACCCCACAAAATCATGCAAATCAAGAGGTTCAAATCTTCATGTTCACTGTAAGAATACCCATGAAACTTCCCAGGCCATCAGGGTATGCATATACAAAAAGCCACCAAGTATCTGAAAGATGTCCCTTTACGGAAGCAAAGTGACCATTCCAACATTATAATGGTGGAGTTGGTAGGTGTGCCCGGGCCAAACAGTGGGGCTGGACACAGGGTTGGTGGCCCAAAAAGGGTGCTGAATTTTTGCTGTACTTGCTTAAAATGCAGAGAGTAATGCTGAGCACGAGGGTTTAGATGTAGGTACTCTGGTCATTGAGCATATCCAAGTGAAAGAGCACCCAAGATGTGCTGCGGAACTTACGGAGCTCGTGGTCGGATTAACCCTAACCTGTGCATGAGCTCCTCCTGCCACGTCAGGATGATCCTCACTGAAAAGGAACACATCGTTCCAAAACCAGAAAAAGAGATTGCACAGAAGAAAAAGTTATCCCAGGAGAAACTGAAGAAACAAAAAAGTTTTGTCATGGGAATAGATTCAACATAAAATAAATGCAAATAACAGTAAAAAGGGAAAAAAAGGTAGTTTTTCAGGAGAAAATGAAAATTTTGTTTCATGAACAGAGCCACAGCAAGGGAGAAGAAACTAAGTGATCATGAAATAACGAAATGATAGGATGGGCAAAAAGTTACAAAATATGGACCTGATGGGGACCCTCGAGACGCTACTCCTGCATCCGTACATGAGGACAGTGAGACCAACGCATGTCTCATCTGTGCCCTTTCAAGCTCAAACAACGAGCTATGTCGCCACCTGGCCAGAACTAGAACAGTCTTGAACTGTCCAAAACATAAGGCTATCTCCAAAAGGTAGAAGAAGAAGAGACATGGGAAGAAAATGATGAGAAGAACTCTTTGTTGATGGCATATTTGTCAGTAACACAGTTAAGCTCTTTAAATGTGGTTATGGAAGAGAAGGTAAATACAAACACAGAGACTAGAACAGACTGCTCATCTGTGTTATCTTACGGTCCTCCTGACTGGTGAAGTATCTTTGGTGTTAGCAAGGAACCTAGGGTTTATTAACAGCTAAATTCAAAGAGGCAAAACTATATTAATGTTTTCACAACATAGCATTGAAGGAATAAGCATAAATAGTACAAATAAAAATTTTAAAACAGCATAACATTTGGGATAAAGTTTATTTATGATTGCAAAAAAAGAGCTAAAACATGAGATAAACAATGGCTAGATTTCTACATCAGTACCAATGATACTTCATGAATAAAGTTTTCAGTGTGGTTGAAACAAACAAAAATAATTTAAAACTTAATCATAAGAGTATAGGAAGATTAACCAAGCTACCATTTCAACTAAACCAGCCACACTATTGTCACGGTGTGTGGCGTATTTACATTCGCTGGTCCGCAGGAGGGTAATTTGTATGGGTAAGTCATACTTGCAGTTCTGAAAATGCATTGCCCCAGATTAAAATATAAACACTCTTCATTGTGGTTTTGAAGTATCTTGAGCTTCATCTAAAAACACATTTGGTGATGAGCAAGTAAAATCCCTGCACATTGTATTTACATAATGTTTCAATGATATATCATGTTCAGGGCCTTCCCCTTTATCCAGTTGTCAGATTGGATGGATAAGCTAGACTGTAACATTTGGGCTTGCCCAGGTCAAGCTAAGTCTTCTATAAATTACAAAGGTGTGTGGCTCCCACTACCGCTGCCATCTGGGCAGCTGACTCCTATTTCAAACCTGCCTCTTCTCTGTCCCTCTCTCCATGCTCTGTGAGCCTCAGATGGCCACCAGCCGGCCAGTGTCTCTCCAGGTTGCCTACTTTCTCTTTTTCAAGTTTGAATCAGTAACTGGGCCATGTGCCTCCTCTTAGCATCTCAGAATTCTCTCAGTTCTCCTCTCCTGTATTCCCTATGCCTTCCAGTGGCAAAATGCTGCTAGTTGTGTCTCTTAGATACGTGTGGGATGTGGTCCTACCTTTCCATGTCCTTGCCCATGCTTTGTAACTTCTCTCGAGACTGTTCACATCAACCTCCTGGCTATTGTCCCTGACTCCAATCTTCCCCCACTCTGATCTGCCTTAAACAAAACTGAGTTCCCCTCAGAGAGCTCAGCCCTTGCCTTGCTTCTGTGCCTGCAGAGTGAAATTCACAAGTTCAACTTGGCGTACGGATCCTGCAGACAAGCCTTAGCCCATCCTAAGTTTCATTTCGCATCCTCCCACCCACACATGCATCCAGCGCTGCAGGACTGTGTCTGTCCTCCAGAAACATCAAATATGCTCCCATGTGGGTGGCTTTCTTCCAGCTGTGCAACGCCTTCTGAAGACCCTGCTCAAGCCCCACCTCTATCAACAGTCAGCTCTCAATCTCAGCTCTTCCTGACCTTCTGTTTTTAACTGAATTACAACATCGTCAGAATCTGCTCTGTGTCCTATGCCATTGCGAATGTTTTACCTGTACCGCCAGATGACCACACCCTAAAATGTGTGTGCTGTAGTGTTCCTCATTGCGGTGTTCCTGGCGCTTAACAAGAAGCCTTGTGCATAGGAGCTGCTCGCTAAACTATTTATGCTGCTTTCTTCTGATTCAGTGATTGAGGTTTGTCCCAGAAAACAAAATACCATGTGTCTCTGATTATTTTCTCCATAATAAAATATCCTCTGTCCAATGTTATCATGGCTTTTACTGGTGACCAGTTTAGTTGGGGACTAGCTACTTGGAGACACTAATTCATTCTAAACTCAACATCTGATAATGAATTCATATATTCTCTCTCCAAGGGATGGTTCCATTTTAGTTTGGCTCTTTACAAAAGTAAATTCAATAAGTTGCCAGTGAAGATGTCAGACACTGAGATTGGGTGATGGTGAGGAATTTGGGGTCCGTATACTTTTAGGATCCCCTAAACTACATCACATAGGTGTTTTCCATGGGCCAGGATAGTCATGAGGGAACTGGTAACTTCTACTTTTCATTCATGATGTGAAAAAAAATAAGTCACTTCTCTGAGCCAGGTATACCCAAGGAGAGGCATATCTAAAACTCGCATAGGTCTTAGCACAGTTTCAGATACTCAGTGGGTCCTTGTTGTTGATGAACCATTTTTTGATTGACATAATCCAAGCCCATCTTTGGAGTTTATTAATTTTCACAATCAGTAATGCCCTGTTCCAAGAACTCAGGAGCTACAAATTTCCCCTTGGATTTAGAAGTCTCCTCAGTGGAGTACATAGCAATGTTTTCATACATATAAACAATGTGAAAGGATTAAATCAAGCTAATTAACATATCCATCACCTCTCTTTCTTAACGTTTTTCATGGTGAGACGACTTGAAGTGTACTCTCTTAGTTAACTGAAATACACGATACGTTATTATTGAGGGTAGTCACCCTGCTGTGCAGCACATCTCAAAACTTATTCTTCCTTCCTCATCCCCCACACCAGCCTCTGATACTCACAATTCTACTCTCGACTTCTGTGAGTTCAACTTTTATAGCTTCCACTTGTAATTAGTGAGATCACATGATAATTGTCTTTCTGTGCTTGGCTTAATATTAATAAAAACTTTACATTAAAAAAAGTCTTCCCGGTGCCTTACAACCTGTCACCTACTTTGGGCTTTCTTATGGCCACCTTTGGAAACATCCCATGTAGTCCAAGGCCATAAGCTCAACTTTCTGCTAAATGGCAGCAAACCCAAAAGTGTTCCTAAGTCAGTGTCTGAGTGATCAGTTAACACCTGTTCCTCTGTGTCATGAGCGAGCGTGCTGATGTGCAGTGTTTAGGGAGCCTCTTTTGAAGAGGTCCTGATTGCTCCCCAAGCCTTCGGAGACATGCGGTTCTCTTTCCCCCATTTAGCTTTGACCTCACTTGAGCCCACCATGGTCGGGAACCTTTCTTTGAAATTATGTTTAATACTAAAAGGATACATTAGAATTATACTTCATAATTCATCCTGTTTTGGTGTCTCTCCCTCCCTCCATGTCTGTCTGTGTCTGTCTGTCTGTCTGTCTCTCTCTCTCTCTCCACACACACGCTCACAGTCTTAACCATTGAACAACAGATGTGAACTGCACAGTCCACTTACACACAAATTTTCTTCCATGTCTGTGACAGCAAAACCAACCCCTCCTCTTCCTCCTCCTCCTCAGCCTGGATGAAGACCTTTATGATTAGTCACTTCTGCTTAATGAATAGTGAATAGATTTTCTTTTCCTTATGATTTTCTTAATAACATTTTCTTTTCTCTTGCTTACTTTATTGTGAGAATATAGTGTATAATACATATAACATACGAAATATGTGTTAATCAGCTGTCTGTCTTACCGGTAAGGCTTCCAGTCAACAAGAGGCTGTTAGTATTTAGGTTTTGGGAGTCAGAAGTTAAACATGGATATTCAACTGTGCAACGACCCATGTTGTTCAAAGGTCCTCTGTGTGTATATATATATATATATATATATTTGTATCTATATATAATCTGTATTATCCTATTTTAAAAAAAGATTTAAAAAATCTAATGAAAACCTTGCCTTTTCCTTGAGTTTCTCAGCGCAGTAAATATATTTCCCTGGCCACGTGTCTTGAAGCCAGATTTATTCCCATAGCCTTTTTCATCTTTGGCTTTTCATTTCGTGAGCCCTTTATCAACTCTGCTTTTTTGGGGGTGTTTTTGTGTGTGGGCTGCATATTAAAAGAAGAATATCAAATTACCTGGACGTTATAACGACTTAACGAGGGGGAGATAAAAGCAAGCTAATGAATGGAACAAAACAAAAATGACAACCCTTCCCCTGCAAAAGAGTTTGTAATTCAAACTACAACTAACGTTTTCACTGAGTGGGATTGATTATTCACCTTTAAATCTAGACATTTCACAGGAATGAACTGCATTAATGTAAATGAAAACACAAAGGAGATTTTCTGTTTTAAATTGACCACATCTAGCCGTAACAAACCCATGGAAAATTCTCGTGTGTAATAGTTCTTCTCAATCAGACACTCCATTTATGGGCACAGGGTGTTAGATGTGACTCAGACATGGTGAGAAAGGTGAAGTGATGTCTATATATTTGCCAGGGGAGGATAACATGTCTTATACAATGTGCATAATAGAAAGAGAGAGGAATATTTTACGTGTCCTAGCTGTGCCTCAGAATTAAGATCCATTTCCTCTGAAAGCTATTTTCAACATTTCAAGGATTTCTCGGGAACAGATTTTCACCCAGCTTAAAACCAGGACTCAGATCTTTGATCTCACACCACACTTTACTTCTACTACTGTCTCCTGACTCCTTTTTCCCTTCCAATCACTCTCATTTTCTTCATAGACTCCTCTTCCTCCTGCACCTAAACATTCGTTCCACAACGCTGTTCCTATCCTCCACATTCTTCTGGGAAGTTTCAGCTTCTTTTGTTGTTTTTGTTATGCGTCATATGCTGTGGAGTTTCAAATCTGATGACCAACCCTGCACAGCTACCCCATGTTTCAGATACTCTGGTAGGCAAATAATGACCCCTCCACAAAGATGTCCATGTCCAGGCAACGGGGGCAGCTTCAAGAAGCTAGTAAAGGCCAGGAAATGGGTTATCCTAGGGCCCCCAGAAAGGAACGCAGCCCTGCTGACTTCTTGGTTGCAGCCCAGCAAAACCCAGTTCAAGTTTGTGTTATTTTAAGCCACTTAATTTGTGATAATTTGTTACAGCAGCCACAGGAAAGCACTGCAGATGTCAGCTCTCTGATGGACACATTTATCTGGTTGCATTTCAGACATCTAAGGGAAATCTTCCATGACCTAAAGGCATGCTATTGCCTTTGTGTCCAATCCAGAAGACATGCTCTTTCTGTCTTCCTTTCACCTCCACATCCAATCAGTTATCTATTCCTGCATTTTGCCTCTTAAATACTTCCCAGACCTGCCTTTGACTCATGTTCCCTCTGGCGTTGCTTTCGTTCAAGTCCTTATCGTCTTTTTTCTGGAATAGGCACTTACTATACTAACTGGTTTCATTGCATGTACTTGTGACTGCCTTAAACTCATGCTGTGCACAGTGGTTAGTGACCTGTCCCAGTCAGAAATAAGACTGTGTCATGGCCCTTCCAAATCCGTTCTGTGGGTCCCCGTCACCTAAAGAGTAAAGTGCAAGCTCCTGGCACGTATGCGAGGCGTTCAGTGACTCTCATAGCCACATCTGTCTTCCCACTCTCCATGTCTGTAGTGTTCCATATAAAACCAGTTTTTCGTTCTTCTCATAGACCGTGCTATTTGAGGTTTCCATACATTTCCTCAGGTGATCACATTTGCCTTGGAATTTTTCTTATCATCTGCCCTCAAGTGGCTAATTACCACTATCCTTCAAGTAGCTCAGGCTACTTGATAACTTGAAGTTATCCTCAGGAAAACTTTCTTGATTCCACCAGTCTGGGCTAGTATCCCTTACTGGGATTCTGGTAGCATCCTTTAGGTACCATAGCATCACAATTGCCATTTCAAATGAAAAGTAACTCAGAGAAAGTTTTTAAGAATTGCCTTTGTGGATTAGAAGATGGAACAGTTAAACTAAATTCGTTTTCTAATAAAACTTTCTGACATTTTGTTAAAGAGATGAGATGGCACTTTAGGAGAATTTCTATATTGGTATAATAGCAAAGCTATTTATACACCTTCCGCCAGATGGCAGTTGACTTTAAGCAGGAGCTCTTCTTTAGATCCAACAGTGGTTCTCAAACGTTGGCAGATCAATTAAGTAAAAACAGCTGAGGATGGGACCCAGGCATGAGAATTATTTCACAGTGCCTAGATGTAACACTCAAAATGCAAAAGTAGGTGATACTGCAACCGTAACTTCTTCCTTCCAGCTTTTATATGTAGTTCCTCTGGTTCTGAGTTGGCTTCTCTTTGTTTCTGCTCTCTTCATGTAATTTATTTACTCTCCTACCTTCCAATTCCAATTATAAGTTAATAATAATAATCCCTACGTATGTTGCTAGTATAGGTCTTCCTTCTGAGCTGTAGGCTCACATCTGACTTTTTTTTAATATTTTTGCTTCAATGTATCCCAAATTTCTGTCTCACACTGATCATTTAATTCTACCAAAAAACAAAGACAAAACAAAAAACTGAAAATGACACCCTTCTAAGTTTTCAAGATCTTATTAAAATGGTCCTACTCTCCACGTAGGTTCTCAGCTCAGGCATCTCAGAGTCATCCTTTAATCTCTTTTCTTCAGCCCCCATGTCCTGTCTGCCCCATTCTCACAAGTGAATCCCAGTAGACCCAATTTTATTGTCTCTGCCACATCTAGTTCATGCCTCCGTCATCTCTTGCCTAGTGACAAATTCCTAAGCTGCCCCTGATGCTCTCCTGCTTCACTTCACGTCATTTTCTACATGTCAAGCAAAAAAAAATTCTTAAAATAAATAACTGCATTGGATAAAAGCCCACCTCTTCTTAAAGCCTTTGATGACTTTCTTTGGCCCTTAGAATAAATTAAGGCAATTTACTCTGGTCTGCAAAAGTGCAAATTCTAGCCCCTCCAGATGCATTCAAACCCACCTTGAGCTGCTCTATCCAGGTAGTTAATTAGTGTGTTCACTTTATGGTGGATTTCTCCTATTGGCAGGTAAACTATGAGCCCAGGGACCTTGTCTGTTCTAATGCGGTACCACTCTCTGTCTCTGCGAAATAGTCAGCATTCAACATGACCTGTATTGCAAAAAAGGAGGAGGTGGCTCCTAGGTGCACAATGGGAAGCCCAATTTATTTTTGTGGGCTACAACACTGGCGAATAGTTCATGACACTGGGGAAAACGTGGCACTTTTCAAAGACAAAAGCCTTTCCAATAGCTTACTGTGAAAATAGCTTACTGTGAAACTCTGAGGAATAAACTTTGATAGTTATGTAAATATATCAAAAATGTAAAGATGGTTATCTGTCTTTTGAATGCATAAGAATTTACAAAAGGGATAAGACTCTTGAAAAAAGAAAAGAAAAATAACTGAAAATAGTTAAAGGTACTTAACTATATCAAAATCAGGAGCGGTTTTGGTCACAGCAAAAACAGGCTCCTCTGGGAACTGCACACAGTCACTCTCTAAGGAACCGCCTGACTCTGGTTCTGTTGAGTAAGATATGTCAACTGGAAGTCACAGCTAATGTGGATAAGTGGGGATGATTTTTGAGAAGCTATCTATGACGAGGAGGCAAGAAGAAGATCTGGAAATAGGTCGATTTAGGGTAAAAGAAGAAATTTCTGTGTAGTGTAACCTTCAAGCTCTGTTACTGGTTTCTTTGGGAGAATCCTGTGAAGTAATGAATTTTTTTAAAGGAGTTCTAGTACTTCTTAAAATTCCATCTGGGAAAAAGTTTTTTTTTTTTTTAACACATATATTATTTAAGTATGGGCTCTTGATTGAGTGTGATGGAAATGATTTGGGGAATGTTATCCATCAAACTCTTGGCAGGAGACAAACACCACACCAGTAATCCAGAATTTGAAGTGGAGAAATTAAACATAAAAAATTACTAACAACTGGCAAGGTCTAAACGCTAAGAATAGATAGAAGAGGATCCTAAAGAGCACATAGGACTGAGGAAAAATATTGAGGGAGGGGATAAACTTCGGAGGAAGGCGCCTCCCCCGGAATGGGATTTGGACCCACTTGGAGAGGCTGTGGCTGCAGCCTGCCAGGTTGGGGCTAAGTTTGCTGGGTTATCCCAGAAAATAAGTGGTTCACAGCTGGTGGGCTGAGGCTGGTGCCCAGAGATCCAGAGAACCAAAGCTGCTGCCGCAGGAGTACCGCTGGGTGTCCCACGCACACTCCTTGAAGCCGCGGCACAGGAGCAAAAGAGGGGGCAGCTCCCAGCACCTCTCTGCAGTGTCCCCGCACACTGTCTACTAACAAAGTTCAACATTGTGCCTGACGCCAAAGGAGAAATGTTAAGGTTCTGGCTCTGAGCTTCAGAGAGCACAGCAAAGGAGGGTGTGGTGCATTTGGGGCTGAGAGACAGAAAATGTGTAGATGGACGTGGAGCAACGTACCTTCTGCCTCCAGACAGAATTCCTGTCACTATCAGGAAGCCCCCCTTGTGTTGTAGGGGGCTGCATGAAATACATCGTCCTGTGTTGAGGTAGTTGGGGTCATTGCTAAAATGTAAACATGTGGGGAGAGGTCGCATACTTAAAATTAGCAGTTTGTATTTTATAGTTAAAAGGGAATAATTAGGCATACCGCACCCCCTTATGATGACTTTAAATGATTATTTAGATATGAGCTGTATATAGGCTGTCTGATGATCTCAAAGGTGAGCACAGTGCAAATTGCATAAGCATGAGTTATGGTTTACAAACTGCTATGCAGGTTTAAGGTAAAGGCTTTTCCCTACTTGCAGCTTTTCTTTAGTATTTCTGCCACAATAAACCTTCTGGTTGAAACTCCTGGCATACTTTTATCCCAGAATGAGGGAGGGACTTTGGATTCTAACACAGTATCCATATATTTATATACATAAACTCCATAAAATTATGTGTCAAAACCTCAAATGTTTTTAGGACTAAACTTTATAAGTCTGAGAAAAACCAAGTGCTCAAAATGAAATAAACATAAGCCAAATATTGGCCCATTGAAATTGTTTTTTTTAAATAAAGTGTTTAGTGTTGGAAAGGATAAGTGAGACATAGTTTGCTTTTGGTCTTGTTACATTTATAGCTGTTACTGTAGATAGCTAGAATATATATCAATATAAATATGTATATAACCATAATATGTAACCATTTGTATATATATACCCAAACATATAGCTATAGCTGATAGCATGTATTTACATATCTTTCCAGTAGTTGCTACATTAATCTTTGATTTTTACATATAAAATTTAGTTTAGAACTAATATGGTCAGGACAAAACAGCCTTGTTTCTTTTAGTTTTCAACATCAACATAACTTGTACATATTTTTTCAGATAATAAAGATCAGATTAGCAGATGAATATTTATTAAATTACACCAAATTAACATTAATGGAAAATAACCATTTGTCTTTTAGTATAGACTCTAAACTCTTGGACTTCAGCTTTAGAAGAGGAAAAAAATTGAAACAGGAAGGACAGGAGAGGAGAGAAAACCTTTTAAACTGTAGATGTATAGGAAATGGTAACATTATAAACACGTCAAAGATTGTTAACTGATTACCATGAATTAGTTCTTCCTGCTTCTCAAGGATCAAGAACCATGTACTTTGGCAAAATAAAAATGAGCTTCACCAAATAGTTTTGTCAGCTCTTTAAGCAGAGAAATGCCACTTCCTTCCTCTCCAATTTCTTAAAGGATGTGGTCGCTGTTCTTATGACCCCCACCCCATTCTCATATTTAGCATTTTGTAATTCAAAGATTCAGTAGATTTTTCTCTCTAACTGCAGGGTCCAGAAGTTCATCTCTTTGTTTTCAGAATCTGGACCCTGTGCCTCTGTGTCTCACTTTTAAAAACATAATTATACAGAAAGGAAAGAGGATTCTTTTTATTTTTCAGGCCATGTAGGTCTCCAACATAACCCACACTTAGGCATGGCTTCTCAGATTAGAATTCTCTCAGATTGGCTCTTGTAGCCAATTTTTAAGGATAGCTAATGAAAACATCCTAGTAATGTTCAGAGCAAATAAAGAAAGCAAATGAATACCCAGTCAGCGTTCTAATTGAATGGCTCCAACTGTTCCTTTGTCTTTGGGCTGTTCAAGCTTTGTCCGTTGGAGTTTTCTTTCTGTTTTTTTTTCCCTTGAAGAGATTCAGTGCCTGCTGCACACAAGGGTTCTTTGCTGGCTGCCCGTGGGATGTGTCCTCACAGTAGGGGCTTTGATCTCAGAAGGACTGGAAGATAAAAGCTTCTACCACAGGTGACTTTACCTAGACTGACCTTCCTGCTGCAGTGGAAGAAAAACTGCCCTTTGTTATAACAAAATTCGGTGAGAA